>JAQISU010000095.1:0-180000 GCA_029339505.1 Unio delphinus | reverse complement strand
TAGTGCCCCCCCCCCAAAAAAAAACTTTGCTACAGAGAACAGTTTTTATGCATGTTTCTTTTTATTTTGGGGCAACAGACATGTGCCCTCACCCCCTCCAATAAAAAAGTAAAAAGTTTTTATGTTTATGTGTGTTCCCCCTGATATGTTGTTTTGGTTGTTTTTTATTTTCCATTTATTTCCCCCATTTAAATTTTCCCCATCTGGATTATATGTTTGAAAAGGGGTATTTTTCTTTTCTAATGTTTCTTTAAGTAGATCATTACTAGATGGGATTTGATCTACCCAAAACTAGTATTCTACTTTTGTTCTCTATTTATTTAACCATGGCTAATGGTCGCCTAGTATCCTTGTGTTTGCTATTTGTGTTGGTGCTATTTGTGTGTTGCTATATATAAGTCTATACTTTGTGTTATTGTAAGGATAGCCATTTTCATTCAAATTCTTGTCACAGTTGTCTTACTTTGTGATTTCTCACTATGTGGGTAATCACACAATTCACTTTATTTGGATATAGTTTAAATTAATTTTGAATTTTATGAAACTTGAAGTGTATTTAATTAAATATTTACGGTGCTTCAGTTTACTTTCTAATAAAATTTAAATTTTCTAGGTCCGTCTGCCATGAGTCGTGAAATGTAAGAATTTATTTGTTTGTACAATTCCCGATTCAATTAGGGCCGTCCTTTGTTTATTTCTATTAATTATTCAAAAAATGCCAAAAGTTGTTTAAGTTTACCCTTTAATGGGTTTCATGTCTAGTGAGGGATCTAGAAGTGAAAGAAAAAGAATAGATCTAGTATCCAGAGAAAAGGAAGTGCAAAATTAAGTAATATTAGAAGTAGTGGGGAGATTTTTCCAAACTCTGCCATAGGCCTGCTCATTAATGTACTTTCCCCGGTAAGATTTACAATATGAATTGAACTATTTTTATAAAATAGGCAGTAGAAGAAAAAAAAAATTCTCCCCCCCTCTCCCCCACCAAACATAAAGAAAAATATTTTATTTGTTTATGTATTTTTCTAGCTTCCTCCCCTCCTACATCCTAACTATAATTTTTGTTGTTGTGAAGAATTGGTCTTGATATACTAGATAGTCTCAGAGGCGTAGAGATATTTTGCCGCCGGGGACGAACTATAAAATTAGCGCCCCAGCGATCTTGTGACCGATTTATTACCCTTGTTTACTTATTATAATGTAACGTTGTAAGCCTCATTTTGGCGCCCCTGTACCTTGGCGCCCGCAAACATATGTATCCCCCTGCCCCCCCCCCCCCCCCCTCAGCTACGCCTCTGGATAGGCTAACGTGAAGACGAATAATATGAAAATTTGGACTGGAAAATCAAAAGAAAGAGGAAGTCAAACAACGCCCCCTTCATCTGGCAAACATGTCTGCAATATCAAAACATTATATTTGGGACTCTTAATTAGATTTCGTCGGATGGAGTCCAGGACGCCTTACTTCGCTTAAACGGGAGTCCAGGACGCCTTACTTCGCTTAAACGGGAGTTCAGGACGCCTTACTTCGCTTAAACGGGAGTCCAGGACGCCTTAGTTGTACATGCTAGTATCATATCGCTTAAACGAGAGTTCAAGACGTCTTAGTTGTAAACGCTAGAATCATACTGCTAAATACGGGAACCCTAAAAGCATGTAATTAAAGCCAATATGCGCGTATTGTTGATCCTCTATTAAAATGGCCATGAACTCGTTGGTGCTCGTGCAATTATGTTTAGTATTATGTATTATATACGAGGTAAAATCTAAAGTTAACGAGAACAGGGATAATTATGAACGTGACGTAACCAGCTTAGCTCTAATAAGTCTTAACAGTTTTATATTGTTCTTGTTTAATTTGGTGTACAGCGAGTAAGAAAATCAAGCTACCCTAACAGACCCACTGTCATATTCGACAAAAGTGGCAAACAATGGCCGAAACAATGAATCAATGGATAAGATTCCAAACCCCATCCCATCAGAGAAATACAAAATAATGGGGGTAGATCCAGAGAAACCAGTTAAAGGAATAGAAAGGAAAACGCCACCATGGCAAGAACTTCTCACCCACCCCTGAGAAAACAACGCCGGGAATAATCTAAAAGGCCTAGATCATATTTTTTTAAAAAAAAGTAGATTCACGCCCTTATAGAAGAGGAGTTGGAAACGGAAATGGACCAGGGAGAAGTAGAGACTGACTTGAGTGGCCTTGTACGGGAGCTGAAGGGGGTGGGGGTGGGGGTTGGTGCCTCGACTCTGCCTCAAATTTCATAGATACAAACTCAATATTAACAATTTCAGCATAAAACTAACTAAAAAAACTGAGAAAGTGGCACCTGGGAAAAAAATGGAAGGAACAAACTTCTGTATTGCATCGATAAATATCAATGGAATAGATAGGGACAAATAAATAATATTAATTATTATATATAACATATTAAAAACGCTTAAAGATTATGATATCATACTACTACAAGAAACTCAAAATAACTTTACAAAAGAATTAAAATACCCTAATTTAAGAAAGAATGAATGTCATAGTAATATTAAATAACTTTAAAAATGAGGATATAGAAGCAGGGGTAGCAACAATAAATTTAGAACAAAAGCAATAAATTGAGGAAGGATAACAGAAGGAGAAAAATTAACGGAAAGGGTAATACATATTAAAATAAACGAACTATATATAATAAATGTGTATTGTCCAGCAAATATATATAAGAAACATGAATGTATTCAAAATATGGGGAAATACATCACATAGGAAAAAATGGGTTAGAGGATTTTGGAATTTAAATAACAAAATTTTAGGCGGTGAAAACTTTATAACAGAATTTTAAAAACACGTGATACATACGATTAAAAAGGAATGCGAGAATAACTATATTGAAATAATAATGACTGGGATAAGACAACACATTAGAACAATAATTGATTTCATAAACACATCTGGAATGAAAAGTGACATGGTACTTTTCGGTCCGGAAAAATATTTTGACCGATTAGAACAAAACTACGCCCAAAAGGTGTTAGAAAAATTTGGATTCGGAATTAATTTTCTAAACTGGACTCAAATCATGTGCAACAAGACAACCTCTTGTGTACATGTAAATGGAACAGCCAAGGAAAAAATTGAAATACAGAGTTCAGTGCGGCAAGGATGCCCACTGTCCATGCTATTATATGTAATAGTGATAGAGATACTAAGTCTAAAAATAAGAATCAATACGAACATTGAAGTTTGAAAATACCTAAACTAAAGGAGGAGTTTAAAATGCTTCGGCATGCGGACGATTGTACAAACTGTATCAGAGATCTGAACTCCATCGAACAGTTAGTCAAAGAGTTAGAAAACTTTGGGAAAGCTTCAGGATCAAAGATCAACCATGATAAGACTGAAATTCTAAAAAAAGGCAACTGAGTGGGGGACCATCCAGGATTACCCCCCCCCCCCCACACACACACACACACATACACAATAAAAACCAGGATCAAGGCCCTCGGTATCTATTTTGGAAAAGACGAAGAAAGGGAAAACTGTAAGATTGTAAAAATCAAAGAACATAAACATTTGGATACTAACACCACTATCAATAACGGCGAGGGCACAATTTGCTAAAACGTATCTATACTCTAATATGACGTACCTACTAAACTCGACGGACATAAAACAAATATAAGTAATTAGAAAAAATAGATAATGAAATAATTAAATTTATATGAAACTTTAAACCACACTTTTTAAAATATAAAACACACCCTATATATGGCTAAAACTACAGGAGGATTGGCTCTACCGAGTCCATTCTTCTTAAAATAAAAAAATATACTCAATAGATTTAAGTCAATAAATAAACAACCAAAATGTCATGGGGGGCACTGTACATATATTGGTTTAGCTATGTTATTAGGAATAGGAGTGATATATACAACAACAATAAACTACCAAAACTACTAGAGGCACAAAGGATATTTAGACGGATTAGGGAAATATATGGATAATAAGGAACTATGGGAGCTCACAAGTAGATACATATGATTGGATTAGGGAACATATTACAGTGAAGATTAGGAATAAAATAGAAGAGGAACATATCTGTGTAAACTGGGATAGATTGGGAGCTCTGGGCCTATACTGGATCCCCTAAGATATTAAGCATTATCTTCAAGTACCTCATCAACGCCTGGTTAACAGACGAAGTGGCGATACGAAGAAAGATGATAAAGATAAATGAGTGGGCAAAAAAGTCTTATTCACTAAATACCACACTATGTGAAGCGACAAAGGAAGAGAGAATTAAACTAATCATGGAGAACTTTAAAATAGGAAAGTATCAAAATAAAATAGTTTCTCTTCCTTGACGGAAATTTCACAAAAAAAATTAATTAGAAATATTACAGATTATTTAACGTATACTATGATAACTTGCGGTCAAGTAATAACTATAAAAAAATAGGAACCAACTTTCTTCTCTACGATTTCAATTTCTGCTAACAATTACAGTTTACAGGGGAACATACAGGGGAACAGGGACCCTTAATGGGAAGGCACATGATGAGGATGTCATACGGCTATGTTACATGGCGCTTCGCGAAGTGGCCCGTGGAAGAGTTGGGAAAGACCCCATTAAGGGAAACTCAACACACAAACAAGAAACACAAACATGCACACAGTTTATAAAAATATTCTACTTTACTACGTTTACTACCCGTCTTGTGCAGCTCCCGTACTGCACAAGAGAACACAGCTCCCCCCCCCCTCTCTCTCTCTCTCTCTCTCTCTCTCTCTCTCTCTCTCTCTCTCTCTCTCTCTCTCTCTCTCCATTTTCTGCCCACGTGGATGTACATTTCGGTGATCAAAACTATTACAATATATGCTCACTAATAATGCTAACATCTTGATCACAGTGAGTCGTTCACGTCTGGTCCTAATGTCCTAATAGCTAAGATAGGTACCTGGAATATCCGGACCATGCTGACTGGACTGTCATTTAATTTACAGGCAATCAGCGACGTTCGAAAGACTTCAGTCGTCAATAACGAACTTGCAAGATTCCAGTTCGACATCGCTGAACTACATGAGACACGGCTACCAGGTTCCGGGCCCCTCAAAGAAAAGAACCACACGTTATTCTGGCAATGAAAACGCGCTGACGAAGTCAGAGAGTTTGTGCTGGATTCGGCGTCAGGAGCTCACTGCTGGGGGTGATAGAACCCTGCCATAAAGGTAGCAGAAGACAGTTATCTCTCTACCTCCACACCACAACTGGACCTGTCACACTGATCAGTCTTTACGTTCCTACACTAAGCACCACCGCAGATACCAATGACGAGTTATACGACGAATTCAACTCGCTCATCGACAAACTTCACAAGGAAGAGAACTTGATATTATTGGGCAACTTCAACGATAGGGAAGGGGCTGAGAATAGCCCTTGGTCTCCCTGTCTTAGTACGTTTAGCATGTTAGCCTCACAAGAGAAAAGACTGCGATGTATTTCACGCGTGATGTCTCCAACGAATACTCGCAATCACTTGGAATGATCGAGTAACAAAGAACGAGGTGCTTGAACGTGCTAAGATTCTCAGCATGGTCACACTCCTCCGCCAACGTTGCATCAGATGGCTGTGCCATGTACGTCGGATGGATGACGAACGGATCGCAAAGGACCTTTTTAATTCGGACCTTTTCTGTGGCAAACGATAGATCAGACGGCCACATCTACGCTTCAATGATGTCTGCAAGCGTGACGTGAAAGCCCTTGTCATCGACGCCAACACCTGGGAAGAGCATGCTCAAGAGAGGCTCAGCTGGCTACACCCTCTTATCACTGATTTGAAAGCCGGCGAAGACATGTTACGCTGATGAAAAGTGATCTCCGAGGAACTTGTTGACGCAAGGACTGCCACTCCTGTGTTGGGCTACATAGCCACTACAGACACCTCCATCAACCGGGACACCTCTCATGGGCGCACTTATATCGTCTCTCGAGACTAACGGATGACAACAACAAGGAGTACGGTAACACTGAGAAATTCTTGATCATCTTGGCAAATATAAATTACATTTGGTATCGATATGAGACGACAATAAGTGCACTTGTACATTTATCAAGCACAACGAGAACACTCAGGCATCTTAATTGAAAATGTAACCGAGTACAATTCACATGAAATTGTTTTATGTTGATAAAACAATAGTTAAAGGGAGACAAAAGGTGTCTGTCTGTCTGTCTGTCTTGAACCGCTCCATTGGCCTAGTGGTTAGAGCGTCCGCCGCGGAAGCGAGAGGCTGTGCGTTCGATCCTTTGCCGAGTCATACCAAAGACTTACAAAACTGATACTAACAGCTGTCTCGCTTGGCGCTCAGCATTAACAGGTCAGTGTTAGGACTGGTCGGCCTGGTGGGACATCGTGTTACATGTCTGCTGCATGATGCCACAGTGGTAGACATCAGTATAAACTGCCTCACTCCAGACATCGTATCAATATGACTGAAACATTGGTAAGCTACATTAAAAATCCTAACCAAACAAACAAACAAAAATATATCTATCTCGCTTGCTTGCTTATAATGATAAGGATCAGACAAATAAAAGGTTGCGACGAGTAACTTTTTAGTACATAAAATGTTGCGACGAGCAATTGGAAGTACAGTCAAGGTTGCGACGAGTGAGTGGAAATACAGTCAAGGTTGTAACGAGTAACTTTTTAGTACATAAAATGTTGCGACGAGTAATTGGAAGTACAATCAAGGTTGTGACGAGTAAGTGGAAATACAGTCAAGGTTGTAACAAGTAACTTTTTAGTACATAAAATGTGGTGACGAGTAATTGAAAGTACAATCAAGGTTGCGTCGAGTAATTGGAAGTCCATAATCGCCTCCGACAAGTAATTGGTAGTACAACAATAGTTTGGACGAGTAATTTGAAGTCCATAAATGGCAGCGACGAGTAATTGGAAGTCCATAAATGGCTGCGACGAATAATTGGAAGTACAACAATAGTTTGGACGAGTAATTGTAAGTCCATAAATGGCAGCGACGAGTAATTGGAAGTACAACAATAGTTAGACGAGTAACTGTAAGTCCATGAATGGCTGCGACGAGTAATTGGAAGTACAACAATAGTTGGACGAGTAATTGCAAGTAACTATGACTACCGACAGTAAGACAATAATAAAGAACCCCTTTTCGTATTCATATTCATATTGCCCGTTTAAAAATAGTTGCTAACCTCACAAAATGAAACCTAATTGCTCACGCACCACACTAAATGATGAAATTAATATTGTGTGTGAAATTCCAGTGTTCGCAGTCCATGCTCTCAAACATTATAGAAACACCCCCAAACTTCCATATAATACCTATGCACCTTCGTCAATTGAAAAACGTATTTCGAACACAAATTCGTCATGTGCTTGTGTGAAAATGGATCTGATCTCGTGCTGATTCTACGTTATTCCCGAAGATTAAAAACACAAGAGCCACGCAGACAAAACCAGTTTGTGACTCCTTAACAAAGAATTCACGGAGATAAAATGTTAAAAATGAAACCAAATCCAAACTAAATCCCACCACAAAATCTTAGAACATCACGCATAGTCAGCTCATATGACATTTCAATGAAAAGATGAATGCAAAAATAGGTGAAGTGGAAAAATCACACTCGTTTAGCGAAAACAACTCTGCAAACACAAAATCAACGCTATATGGAAAAATACGCATGACGTAGGTTTCAGACAAGGAAGAGTAAATGGATACCGGGAAGAGGCCAAGAACAAGCCGATTCCTTAAATCACTCGAAGTTGGAACCTTTACAAATTAAATACACTATTACATAAGTGGTCAATGTAAAGTACACAAACGAATGACAAGTCGCCTGTTATGTAAAAATGGACTAAATAATTGCCATGTTCTCGTTGTTAGAAGTCCTTTTTGGTGCCTCCAGAGCATGCCGCGGGGGGAGGGGCATTGATTACCTATTGCATCTTGTTGGTCCTCTTCCGTGTGTCTTTCCAGCTGCTGGTCAGACTCCTCTTTCCCTATCAGCTGTCACGCTTTTCGTTTTGTCAAAGTTATGTCCAATCGCAATGAGTGTAGGCCCATTTTGAGATATAGGGGATTCTAGTCTACATGTTATTTGTCTAACTACTTAATATACTATTCCTAAACAACACCAATCTACCTCCGCACCCGAAAACACTGCTAGACATCTTTCACTCCTTATCCTGATAATAGCAAAGCTCAAAAACTTTAGCAATAAGGTGTGAAATATCGAAATTTGAATATGCATTGAACCTAAACGTCGAAAGCACTGAGCATTAAGATTGTATCACATTTAGACCGGGGAGTTGTTGTGATGGGTCATTTCGACTTTTATTCTTAATTCTTCCATGTCCGTATCAAAACTTCAAAGGGGCCAGTATTCCGAATCAATGACTTTGGCCAGATATCTTAACACGGTTTTGAGAAAGAGACAGTTGAACTTTCGATCCATGTCAAATAGTCAATCTTCAAAGGGAAAAGTTATATAATGTAATTCATAGATTCTGACTGACGAAATAAATAATTTCCTGATGAAATTTGTTTAGAAATAACTGCTTACGATTGGCGGAGTGAAATTAAGGTGTACACCTTGAAAGTAATGTGAATTGAAAGCGACAACCTTGATCGAAATTCTTTAGTCCTAAATTATCTGAGAGAGAGAGAAGGTTGGCTCCGAGGAAGCCGAAGAAAAGATGAGTGCTTTCTTTGTCCATCAAGGAAGGGACCAGGTGTCTGTCTTGCGAGAAAGACAGGGTTTATTGATGGATACACATTTTTTAAAGTAAACAGCATTAAGGTGCGCAATTTTAATTCACGTCATATACTGGTTCATCAGCAGAGACTGATGCATGCGATCCAAATGTTCATATGTGCGCACTAATATTTTGTTTGATTAAATTTGTTATTTTTCTTTTCTAAGGTGGGCTCGTTTTGCATTTTTTCTTCCCAATTATCCTGCCTAGTTCTATGTTGATATTTTATCTTTTCACTCACACCGGGTCACAATATCAAGGGAGGTCATTCCCTTGGTAACGTAGCTAAATCCAATTAACTACCCATCTTACCATGAGGAACACTTTACATAAGAAAATCATAGGGCGCAAACCATGGATAATAATCTGCTACGCTCCTTTACCACCCATGGTCGCCGGCAGATTCAACTTCGTAACCGATAATATATGCAAGACAATGGCGGCGATGATACATAATATACTTTAATTGCATATTTAAAATGACAGTTCTATTTCTAGCACACAGAGTTCATTAAACCAATTAATTAGGTTTTCAATCGGTATTTTGTAATAGGACTAATCGAGCAAGTTATGTAACGGACATAATCACATACATAGAGAATACGTACGATATGAAATAGACCAAAGGTATATACGAGAATCTCGAAACCTATTGGATCAACCAAAACTTGTAAATATGGATCTGACATTTACTAACAAAAAAAAAAAAATACAAACTTGTTTCCGAGAGAATATTCAGATGATTACGAGCTGAAAATGGTATCAAGCAAGGACGTATATTTGATCAGACTCTTTTCAATATGATGTTTAATGTCATAGGAAGAAGAAACACTACTACTACTACTACTACTACTACTACTACTACTACTACTACTACTACAACAACAACTACTACTACTACTACTACTACGACGACGACGACGACGACGACGACGACGACTCTGATATGGAAGTTTTGTATCTCGTTGTTGTATATAACGATAATATTGTTATATCTGCACATGTCTAAGAGGTTAGTTAATTTGGATGGACGAGTTAACAATATGAATACATTAAACTGAGTTAATTTAGATGGGTGAGTTAACCATACGAATACATTCAATTGAGGTAATTTGGATGGGTTAATTAACAATATGAATACATTCAATTGAGTCAATTTGGATGGACGAGTTAACCGCATGTATACATTCAAATGAGTTAAGTCTATGTATGTTCGGTGAAGTGGTTATTCATGCTTGCTAACAAATATATGTATATGAATTAGACATTTCCTGTTTAAATACACAGTCTTTATTTACGTTTTTTTGTTAAATTCACGTGTGGTTTAAGTTTGATATTTCTCTCGATAATTTGCTCCTTACTTTCATTGCAATACCAGTTTAATAACGATTCGTTGACACAATCATTTCATTTTTTTTATTTCTGTTTTCCTTGCCTTGATCTCTGTTATATGTGATAACAGTTGTCCACAGGCAGATTTTATTTAGTTTCCAAAACGTTCCAAAACAATGACCAATTTAAACTATTGTCATGTAATTTGGAAACTAAGTCCTTAAACATGTAGTTTTCAAGTTGAGTTCATTTTTTTGTGTGATCAAATTGTACATTTCAATATGCACGTTGATTCCCGAAAAACGAAACAAACAAGATCAGCGTTTTAAAATTTCCCATATCGATTTCTCACTGAATTAACAGTGCAGGGCATGTTCAGGAGGAAAGTCAATGGGGCTGCTAGTGTCAATGTTCGACAGCCCACATTACTAAGAATTCGAAACTAACATTTATTTTCCCAATCGTTTCTATCATCTGGTGACAGGATAATGTGTCTGGGTGGGACATGACGTTAAATGTTTGCGGCATGATGTCCCAGCTCTGTACATCACTATAAACTGCCACACTGCAGATATCTTAGCAAAATGACTGGAAAATGGTTAAAGCTACGTTATATTTCCCAATCACTTACACACGAACCACTTTTTATCGACAAAAAGAACAAAACAAGGCGGGCAAATTATTGACCGGTGCAGCACAATTATTAATTTATCGAATCCCTACATCGAGAAATCGGATTTTAGAGTTTTTAATCCAGAAGACAAAAAGCACCAACTTACATTTCTCGTATAAAATTAGAACTGGCTCAAGCCCTCGCAATCTCCGATCTCCGATCTCCGATTCCATTATATAATAGCGATATTCAGGTAAACGTAAACCTTAATTATGATTAAGGTAAACGTAAACCTAAATCCGAAGGAAATACTCTGATGATTACATAACGATAATAATAATCTGCAAGTAAGAGTTATTAATTAGACACGTTTCAAGATATGTTTAATGTCTTAGACACAAGACACCCCCCCCCCCACACACACACACACATACCATCGGTATTGATGTAACGGTTTTACCCAAGTTACACAGGTCGTTTTAGTTTTGCAACTTAACTTATTAACGAATGTATATGATTGTTTTCTTCCTTGCTTGCTTCAATACAGATTATGTGTATAAGGTATGAGTAATGTTGTAATCCCGTATGTATGTATGTGTGTGTGTGTTTTTTTGTTTAAATGGAAGATAAATTCTGAATAAATTTAGATATGAACTCATAGTGCGGTTTGAAAGCTAAAGCACTGCATGTTTTTATTAGCATGTCTTCCGGTAGTTATTGCGTCAAAGCTGCCTATTAGCCTGGACACACACACACACACACACACACACACACACACACACACATACATACATACATACATACATACATACATACATACATACATACATACATGTTTTCCACCCATTCATCAAATCATCTATCCATGAATACAGTCGTATACTTCAGTACTTATTATTACTTATTAAAATTCTTTGTCCCATAACCAGAGTAGTATTTCACCACAAATTGCTAACCGACATAATCATTCAGGTGTGCAATGTTTTCAACGGAGAGAGTGCTCTTTGTGAAAGGTATATATAATCATGACATGTTTACTAAAAATATGATATTTATTCTCAGATTTGCTGGTCGATTACGAGGAAAACATTTTTAATCACTGGAATCAAATATCAAGAAAGAAAGGATATGAAAAAAATTATATATAGTGATGATGTGCTATTCAGTACTTCTCAGATATATTGATCCATTACTATGAATGTCCTTCGTCATGACATATGACTAATGAAATACTTGTTATTTGAATGGATATAGGGCCCGTTGCTAGTACCTTCCGTAATTTAAAAGAAAAAGTTAATTATGTCGATGACTAGTCTAATACTTTCCATATCGCAAATGTACTAATTAAAACTTTTAAATCTCGAAAGGGACAGTGCGTGTGTGCGTGTGTATGTGTGTGTGTGTGTGTGATTGAGATTTTTAACGTAGCTACGATGTCTGCAGTGTAATAGTGATGTCTAGTACCGGAACATCATGGCGTAGATATGTAGTGTAATGTCCCACCTAGTCACATTATCCTGACACCAGGTCAGCCAGTCCTAACACTAAACTCTTAATGCTTAGCGTCAAGCGAGGCAGCGGTTAGTACCATTTTTGTAAGTCTTTCGTATGACTCGGTCGGGGATCGAACCCACTAGCGAGGCATTAGCTAGTACCAATTATTAATAAGTGTTTGGTATGACTGGGGTTTGAACGCTGTGACTTCCCGCATCCGAGGTTGACGCTCTAACCAATTAGACCACCACAGCGTTGAAAGGGACTATATATATTTAATTGTTTGATCAACATACATTAATAGTAATTACTATATAAGGTCATAACCTACTGGCAATAACGAGATTCTGTCGGCAAATCATTCTTAACTTCTGTTTCAAAATATGTTAGTTTAATCTCTAAAGTGCTCATATTTGTTGTATCCCCATCAACATTTATTTTCAATGTCTTAGAACAAAATCTTCTGAGAAAACAGATTATTAATGTATATATTTTGGAGATTCATTTCCTCGAACGGTTTTTCTTAAATATCCAAATGACAAGGAGAATTCTTACAAAGACATAGTTATTTTCTGAATTAGTGCAAACATTCATTACAATAATAAATCAGAGTTCAAATGTGTCGTAGTCGTGATTAACAATTTTCAAAGCATCTTGTTTTTCTTAAGTAAGGTTTCAGGTTTTTGTTTATTTAAAAAGTGCCACGTTGCAGTTACTAATATATTCCGGTGTAAGCTCTTAAAAAATGCTCTCTATTGTTAGAGTAATCTGAAGCGAACCATAAACAATAATGCTATTGGTACTTCTTCCTATTTGCCTTCACAGCGATGCGTGTACCAAAAAAGCGTGATGTACAAAATTACATGTAACCTATTTCATACAGCATTGTATGATTTCAACCACTCCGGTGCCCTGTTGGTTAAAGCATACGCGTCGGATGCGGAGGTCGAGGGTTCGAACCCCAAGTCATATCAACGACTTATCAATAGGCTTGTGTTAGGACTGGTCGGCCTGGTGTCATTATAATGTGACTGAGTGTGTGTGAGTTGGATTTTTAACGTATCTTTAACACGTTTAGTGATATCGCTATCGATGTCTACAGCGTGGCAGTTTATAGTGATGTCTAGCACAATGTCGCATATATGTAGCTCATACACGGTCACATTATCCTGACGCCTGGCCGACCAGTCCTAACACTAACATCTTAATCCTGAGCGCCTAGCGAGGCAGCTGTTAGTACCCTGTTTGTAAGTCTTAGGTTGTTGTTGTTGTAGTAGGGTTTAACGCCATTTTTCAGCACACGATAGGCTATACATGGCGGCCAGTATTATTGGTGGAGGAAGAACCCGGAAAACACCCCGGAAAGAACCACAGACACACGAGACGCTAATGGCAAGCTTTCTCACATAACTGCATTAACCGAATCTTAGACTCAAACCCACGCAGACAGAGGTGATATGGCAGTGATCCGTAACGGAAAGCACTGTAGACCACTCGGCCACTCGGGGCCCCTAAGTCTTTGGTATAACTCAAGCCGGTAATCAAATCCACGACCTCTAGGCCACCGGAGCTGTCGCATAATGTGACAAGGTGGGGCATTATGCTACATGTCTGCTGCATGATGCCTCAGTGCTAGATATCACTATAAAATGCCACACATCAATATTTCAGATACTTTTAACGTGTATCAATACAAAATATCACTAACATTCAAAACAAAAATCATATTTTAAAATACTGCAACAGGAGCTGAAACGTATCACGGACTTTTCCCTTCAAAATATCAAACATTGATATTGCGGCAAAGCCTCAATCGATAAGAAGAAAAATCATTAATAACGCATCAGATATTGTCCTACTAGTTACTAAGCCATACCCGAAACCATAGTTATATCGAGAAAGCGACTGGTGACAATAAATCAAATATTTAATTCTTTGAAATTTAGATGGTGGATATCTTTTATAATTAAATATATGTTCAAACTATATCCTGCATCCTACAGTGGAACCTAAAATTACTGTTGTCTGATAAGCCATGTTGACGAAGCCATTTATCTTGTGCTGTTGTCTATTTGTATGTGGTTTTATGTGGAAGTTTTACGTTGCATCGACCCAGATAGATAACAAAGGTGAATGAAGATAAGTGTCTACATATATATTTTACAATTCTACTCCTTTAAAGTCACCATGACTATACTAGAAATCTATTATAAATTGGATGAAATTCATATAACGTTTGACCAAGAAGTCACAGATAGTGCAAATTAGATGTTAGGCCAACAAAAACAACTCATGCATAGATTTACCCGTCTATGTGGAACCTAAATAATTATCTATCAAAATTAAAAATAGCGTTAAGGTTGCATTCGTTGAATCCTGTGAATTTTTTTTTTATTATTATAAAAGGACGGTTAAAAATGCTGCAGAAGCCAACAATCAGTATAAACAGATATACCTTGGTTTGATGGATGCCCTGTACACATTATTGATCTTGGTAAATGACAAAATTAATTTGATATATCATTAAATAGGTGCTAAATATTAGAGGACACGTATATTACTTTTAAAAGAATATGAGTAGGAAAGACTTGTTGGCATGTTTAGACCAGATGAAGCAATATGCCATTAAGTTAAATAAAAAATCTCTCCAGTCTGATAATTGACCACATAAGAAAACGAAAAAGACCAACGTTCATTTGAATAAGTTCCTTAATGTTTTATTCAATGCGTACGTTTACAAAATATTCCGTTGCAATGCGAACAATACAATAGACAGTATACCCCAAAAGGGCGATATTATGCTAATATT
The DNA here is from genome assembly GCA_029339505.1 of Unio delphinus. NCBI lineage: Eukaryota > Metazoa > Mollusca > Bivalvia > Unionida > Unionidae > Unio > Unio delphinus. The sequence continues at coordinate 164,956 of JAQISU010000095.1, read as the reverse complement.
ATAACGTACCTAACTTTAAACTTGAATTGGTGATGATTGACCGAGAATTTAAATGCAGTAGAATAAAATTAAACACATAACTTGTAATTATGGATAAAGCATAAAATATGTACAGGTAAATCTGATAAACATGGTTTCATCAACCAGCATCTTCCATATATGGCATGTACAAAAGTAAAGTACTTAACAGTTTGCAATGTTTATAAATAACTTCATAAGAACCAGTAAAAGGCAATAAACGATATTAGTAATATATATATATATATATATATATATATATATATATATATATATATATATATATATATATATATGTGTGTGTGTGTGTGTGTGTGTGTGTGTGTGTGTGTGTGTGCGTGTGTGTGTGTGTGTGTGTTCTGCTTTGCATGCCAATTATCTTACGACCCACTGCGCGTAGTATTTGTTTGTTTGTTTGATTAGGGTTTTTAACGTAGCTTTTTAACAAATTTTCTGTCATATCGCTACGATGTCTGCAGTGAGGCAGTTGATAGTGACGTCTAGCCCTGGAGCATCATGCCGCTGACATGTAGCATGATGTCCCATGCTGTCACATTATCCTGACACCAGGCCGACCAGTCCTAACACTAACCTCTTAATGCAGAGCGCCAAGCTAGACAGCTGTTAGTACCATATTTCGAAGTCTTTGTATGACTCGACCTCCCGCTTCCGCGGCGGACGCTCTAGCCACTACGTCACTAGAGCGGTTACATAATTTAAACAAGGTTTTAATCTTAGATGACGGAAAACTAGAAGACATAAAAAATTAAAAGTTTGTATGCATCGTTTTCTTTCGTTTTAGATGAAACCTAAATTCTTAAATAGTTTGAAGATTTAATTCTTCTGCGAAAGCACGAGGTAGTAAACAGTTTATATAATTGTTATAATTGTTATAATTGTTACGTGTAACATTTACAACATTTAATCCAGCATCGTGACATTATGAGGAAATGCTGATGAGAATAATTAGTAACAGAGAGGACACCATTAGTCCCATATTTACTAGAATACAAATAATTATCACGTTTAATTAAATAATTGCCTCAAGATCAAAACAGTTAAATGATTTTGTTTTAATATTGAGGAATTATATGTCAGAGTTTTGAAGTTTGTGTCTGAGATTGGTTTGAGGTTTAAAATTATGTCATACGACTTTAATGGATTTCTGATCTGACTTGAAAACGACAAAATTAAAAACTGCTTTGGTCGTTTTTTTTGCTAAGAATTCCAATCTAACAGTAACAATAAAAAACTTTAACTTCAAGGTACCACTGAAAGCTCATATGGGAAAGGAAAGTGTGTGCACAGAGACTAATCATTAAGTACCTAAGCCAAAAACAGGACACATATGCATCCATGCATATAAAACCCCATGAAGTAAAACCGATGATGAAAATGATGGGAAATCGTTTAAATTATTATAGAGTGGAGTGAATTTATTCATGAATATTCTTTAGGACAATACGTGACAACTAGGTGTATAACAAGAAATTACTGGAATATATTATATTTAAACATTAATCAAGAAGAAACGCCAACGTCACAATTTTCTATTGATTTCTGATATGATACTTCTATTCAGTTTATAATACTACTGAATTATATTCAGACATTATTATTATTATTATTATTATTATTATTAATATATATATATATATATATATATATATATATATATATATATATATATATATATATATATATATATATATATTCGCATATTCAAATCAATTTACATCTCCTTAAATGAAAAATTAACATGTAGATATGGATGATGCTCAATAACTTCTTTTTGGTCATATCGGTAAATGAATTAGTGATAGTAAGCCCATAAAATATATTTTCGTAGTAATGTTAGCATTCATTATTCTTTTCCATTGAAGTTTGAAATCTTGAAAACAACTGTACATAAGACATATGGATTTCTTGTCTTCTGAATCTTTTCAGCAAGCAGCTGCAATTCTTCATTCGAGTGAAGTTTAAAAGATATCATTACTACAATACAGATATATATCACGTGTTATACAAAAGACTGCGAAACAGACAACCTTCGTATGTCAGCATTTCAATGATTCCTCATTCCGGCATCAATGGAATCTTACAAAACGCCAACAATTCACACAAAATATTCTAGACGAACTGCTCGGTGGATTGAACTGATACTGTTCAATATTGGCATTAATCGTGATGAAATGAATCTATTATCATGACCTGTGCATGGTAACTGTATAGTTTGAATGCTTAAACTTTAAAACGTAGATGTCTTCGAAATCTCAGAATTAGAATTACAAAAACATAATATAGTTCTTTAATTGTAATTGGCGTGTTAAATACCTGCACAATCTGCTTTGTTGTACTGACTGCGTATGGACTTGTATACAATTAGACTGCGTACGGACTTGTATACAATTAGACTGCGTACGGACTTGTATACAATTAGAGTCTAATCACAAATATGCCTAATGTAAAATCAACATCTTACAAGACAGCTACAGACCACTAAACTGTGGGAAACACAATTATCCTCCTTCTACCATACATTGAGCACTTTAATGTAAACTCTGTTTTAGAGGCCATTGGTTTCGGCACGGTTTGTAATACATTGGTAGACCATAAAGACGATGCAGATGTTTGGAACTGATTGGCACAACTGCGTGCACAGTCCTTTATACAGGCCATTCTTACCCTCAAATCTGAAACGACAAAATTATGTACAGTAAGTTTGTGACTAAAACATTGCAAGAAATACAATGATGTGGAACCTTAAAGCCCCAAAATAAACGTGAATGTTATATACTTGTGTGCATATCCTTAACACATATAGGGTAAGGAGTGTGCTATTGAAGTACCTGCATACATTGTGTATGTGTTGTTGCTGGGGGACAATATATTGTTTATGTGTTGTTGCTGGGAGACAAGATATTGTTTATGTATTGTTGCTGGGAGGACAAGATATTGTTTATGTGTTGTTGCTGGGAGACAAGATATTGTTTATGTGTTGTTGCTGGGGGACAAGATATTGTTTATGTGTTGTTGCTGGGGGACAAGATATTGTTTATGTGTTGTAGCTGGGGGACAAGATATTGTTTATGTGTTGTAGCTGGGGGACATGATATTGTTTATGTGTTGTTGCTGGGGGACAAGATATTGTTTATGTGTTGTTGCTGGGGGCAAGACATAACCTATAACAATATAGTTATTTGTGTTTGGGTGTCTGAAACGGTGATAGATGGCGAAAAAAAGTGGGGGTAAGTAAGTTGGTCGACTCCCATACGTGGACGGATCACCTTACCTACTGCTGGCCCATACGGAAACAAATTTAAGCTGATGAGATAATATTCATACCATATCCGATTATGCTGAATGTTTTAGAAGCTATGCGGTTTGCATTCAACATCCAGCGTGAAGATATGTAGCTAGTTGACAACTACCCAAAATGGGGCAAATAACAAAAACGCATACAGAGTACATCTACGTTTATAAGGAACCGCACAAGCCAAATATCAGCAAAATATATTGAATTGTTCCTGAAAAGTCTGAATACAAGTAACCATTGAACTTTAGATTTAACATACAATTAGACAAGCAATAGCCATCAAAGTGTACCCGGAAGGACAGAATCATTGTGGGGCATATTTAAGTGTATTTGGAAATGTGCCTATCATATGTCCTCCAGGTATGTGCAATGTTTGCAACACTTATGTGGTAATAAGACATACCAATGGACAGTGAGACATATTAATGGACAGTGAGACATACTAAAGGACAGTGAGACATACCAATGGACAGTGAGACATACGAATGGACAGTGAGACATACGAATGGACAGTGAGACATACGAATGGACAGTGAGACATACTAGTGGACAGTGAGACATACCAATGGACAGTGAGACATACAAATGGACAGTGAGACATACTATTGGACAATGACAACACTGTAGAACTCCTCTATGTAGACATTGTTCCTCGATTAATCAGTATTATGTTTCATTTAAAAGATGACATATAAAATAGGCTCTGTGCGACTGGCTAATGTTTTGTTTCACGTTCTAGAACTTGTCTTGGGGTTTTCGCGTTCTAGATCTTATCTTGGGGTTTTCACGTTCTAGATCTTATCTTGGGGTTTTCACGTTCTAGATCTTATCTTGGGGTTTTCACGTTCTAGATCTTATCTTGGGGTTTTCACGTTCTAGATCTTATCTTGGGGTTTTGGGGTAAATATCTCACTGATAACCATGAATAGAAACCTGCTTCATCAACAAGCTCTATCAATGTTATCGAAAGGTTACAAGAAAGCATAAATTACAAAGATCAAAAACAAAAGAAAAACGAAATGGGCCATGATAATAAAAATGATTACTTATGCTGGCATTAAATGCTTTCCAGCTTTCACGGGTTCTTTGTTAAATAAACACGTCAGATTATGTCACGGAATGTTGTAGTTTTTATTTAGGAAAGACATGAACTCGGGTTTTGTTTATCGTGTGCAACGATACCCGAGGGTGATTTTATATATATATATATATATATATATATATATATATATATATATATATATATATATGGGCAGTTGTACTTCGGAATCGTGAGTACAATTCGCTATATGCCGCTCGTGCAAAGTGTTCTTGATACGGAGCACGAATCCGTATAAATACTTTGCTATATGTAAAGGGTCTTTACATTACTACGGGTTTTGTCAACAAGCGGCTGGTTTCAAGGACTGTAGCTATAGGGTTATAGATCCGAGGGAGGGAGGATTGCACAACTTTAGCTGTAGGGGTAAGTACATTTTTGATACTGAGTGATAGCTCTTTGTATCACTATATTTACCTTTGCATGTTTGTTATATAGTTTTACACAGCATAATACTCTTGTTCGCGAGGCATTTAAATTGGTAAAGTAAAGCTATATTTTGTTAAAATATAATTGTTTACTATTCAGCATTACCAAACAGGGAAGGTGTACTATAGAACCTGTCATTATGATAATAATAGTCTTGATAATTTACCGTGTATAACGTCATTACGTTATGTCTGTATCAAGGTTAGTACACGGTGTCTGGTATCTTTTCAGCTATTTGTACGAGGGTGTTAAACGTCCGGGGTGCCCGGAGCTGTCAAACGTCGGGAGCTGTGATTAAATGCACTGGTGTGTCCAGAGCTGTTTAATGTGCCGGAGTGTCTAATGTCAAGGGTGACTCGGCTGTGGAGCTGTCTAAATGACCAGAGTGTCTGGAGGGTCTAATGTTTCGCTGTATTCCGAGGGTCCGGAGTCTGTAGAAACTGTGAAGTTCTATTGTACCAGCTGTGGAGCTGTATACTAATAGTTGATTATATATATTTATTCGTAAATTGTTAGCCGTGGGCTAATGTGGGTTTGCGGAACCCAATATATGGTTTGGGACTGGAAAGATAAGTTATGTCCTGTTATTATTTTTCAAATATAGTTCCGCTACTTGAGCGTATACATTTTTACTATGAGTAATCCTGCATTGTTTACTACGTGAGTAAACTGTATTCATGTATTTTTTTGTATAATTTTTTCGCTGGGGTTTTGTATCAGTTTTTGTATCATTGTATCATTGATTCGTATCATTGTTTTGTACCATTGTATCATTTATTTGTATCATTATATTTGTCGTTTGCATCTTCTAGTCTGTGCGTAATTATGTATAATTAAATCCAATATTTGGATTACAATACGCACGCATTTTATTGTTTTGTTTATATACATTTATCGCCACATTAAATCATAAAGCAGCAGCAGAGGTGAACAGACTTTCTCTAATTGGGGTATATTTTAAGCAAAATATTCTAAGTCTCCATTTGCCAAACTGAGACTTAATAATTTTAGAGTTCTGTTTGTCAAACGGAGCCTTCCTCAAGGGTAAAAAAAAAAGACGCCATTTAGTTGACGTTCACCTCCTCGGCTGCTAATGCGCTAACTAAATATTTGATCAAGTCCGATACGATATCTTGTCCGAGGGTCTGATAAATTTATCGTCACAAATCCGTGTGGGATTGTCTGAGCGTGGCTAAAGAAATTTCTAAATCGATTATGATCCATATCACCACCGCACCAAGTTTGCCAAATATTTCTAAGAGTATGAGTATCAACTCCGTTAAATACACACAGCATATTGCAGTTATCTCTGATCACTTTTGGTATTTGAGTGTAACGTTGAGTGATATATATCACATCGGTGTTTTTATGTCTGCCTCTGGAAAATATTCTAGCAGGATTCTTTTGATTATCTAACATGATATCATCATATACGACTAAATTGTTAATACTTCCATCAATATCATCAATACTAGGTGCCTCTTCGATATCGGTTATAAACTCAATAACACCATCGCCGTTAATTTCTTGCGCGGCATCATTAAAATCCTTTAATACTTCATAACATCGTTGATCGTCTACACTCGGAGCAATCATGTACAATTTATCCCACTTCATCCATCTCGTTATCAAATTAAGTAGCAATTGTGTTTTACCACTTCCAGATGGTCCGATGATAATCGCGCGAATAGAATTTGGTAACATTGCATGGTGTCTAATAGGTTCCCGTCGTCGAGTAGCTGAATAATCAATTACATTCATAACTGTTATATATAAATTATGGATCTATATTGTGTGAAGTGTAGGACGCGTACTGGCACAAATGACTTGACGACGATTACAACGAAAAATAATCGATCAGCGCTTTCTGGTAAATGCGTACAATGTAGTACGAAAAAATTTAGATTTACTTCCACGAAACCTTTAAAAAAAAACGAGGAGGTGATATTGCAGCCAAATTGACAAAACTCCCAGGAACACCGTGGGCAAAGTATCCAGGAGAAAAGCACCTTCCAGGATATAGCTACTGTGGACCGGGAACACGATTAGATATCAGACTTGATGATCAAAATCAGCCTCGACCCGGCGAATATCCAATAAACGCTATTGATAAGGCGTGTCATGTTCATGATGTCGCTTATAAAAGCAGCAATCTTCAACACAGACATCTCGCAGATGTAAAATTAATTCATGCGTTAAATGCTATTCCTGATAAATCCTTCAAAGAAAAGTTGGCTTCTTGGTTGGTAAAATCTGCTATGAAGGGTAAATTGATGTTAGGTGCTGGTAATTGAAAATGCTAGCATTTTAATATGGAATCTATTTATTATTCTCCGAGAGGATACTGGAGAGGTTACGCAGCAATCAATAAACTAGCTAGTGCATCAAAGGTGAAAAAAACTACAGCGGCAAACTGGTTATCTAAACAGGCAATATGGCAAATTTATCTACCAGCGCCTAAACAAATTAACTATTCGCATTTTGATGTTACAACACCTAATGAAGTTCATCAAGCTGATATACTATTTCTGCCGCATGACAACGGTTACAAATACGCGTTAACGTTAGTTGATATTGCAAGTCGATACAAACAAGCAGAACCGTTAAAAACAAAATCATCTACTGAAGTAGCTTCTGCATTTGAAAAAATTTATCGACGAGGTCCTCTGCGCTGGCCAAATCTGTTACAAGTTGATCCTGGCAAGGAATTTCAAGGTGTTGTTACATCTACGATGAAACATCATAATGTCGCCATCAGACGAGGACACACTGCGCTACATCGCGATCAGGCAATTGTTGAACGGTTTAATAAAACCCTTGCTGAGCGGTTATTCGGATATCAATACGCAAAAGAATTCATCCAGGATAAACGATCCCGTGAATGGGTCAAGAGATTACCAGCTGTGATTACCGCAATCAATAATGAGATTACTAGAACAATTAATATGAAACCTGTCAACGCTATTAAGAAGGCGTCTATCAAAATGGAAATCCAAGGAATTTCACAAAAAGATTTCAAAGAACCAATTCTTGGTAGTAATGTCATTGTAAGGTACTTATACGAACCAGGAGAGCTTGAGGGTGGTAAAAAAAGAGCTACCGATCCTATTTGGAGTGTCACTACGCATAAAATATCCGGCATAACACGATCAACTGGTAGACCTCCAATCTATAGACTGGATTCAACTGCTCCTCAGCGAGGATTTACACGCGAACAATTACAAGTGATTCCCGAGGATACTCAATTGCCACCGCGTGGTCTTAACTAGCACCTAAGGTGCTGGCACCTCTGCGTCTGTTGCACTCAAGACAAGCCAACCTCACATTGTTTCTGACATGACCGAGATTGTTATCTTTTCTATCTACGGTGAATTGGCGAGGATCTTTATCCGACCAATTCCAACTCATTATACAATTACAACTCGTGCAGTGATTGTTCTGTTGTTGCTTTAGTGTCTTAATTAATTCAGCATCAATGTCAAATTCTCTTTTATTTTTTTTATCCTGTTGTTTATAGCCAGAGAGTTTTTTTCTGATTATATTATCATCGGTGTGTATATTACTTATTGTATTGTCATTATCATTAACCACAATTCTTCGAAGTTGGTTTATTCGCCGTACTCTGGATACTGCGAGATAAACTAAATTTGACCACTCAATATGATTATCTACTATCCAAAGAGTTGTATCGGATATAGTCAATCCTTGTGAAGAGTGTATTGTTGCTGCATAACCTAACGTCCATGGGGATTTATCAGCACCTAATGCATCTTTAACGACGCTGATATCAACCAACACAATATCATTTAATACTAAATTCTGCTTTTGTTGTTGTCCAGGAATGTCAACGTCGATATTCTGCTTTCGTGTATCCTTAGGTCTATAACAGAGTGGTACTGGAAGTGTTGCAAATTTTTCTTTATGTAGCGCAAACAACTTCATCTGAAGTGCGTCTCTGACTATTTTTCTACTCGCGATTATTAAATCATTTGGCTTCCACATTTCCCAAAAATCATTCATGGGAGTTTCTGAAATTATTTCACGCGCTATTTCACATTGGATTTTATCCGGTTGTAATCTAATTAGCGCTTTGAATTCTCGTAATTGTTCATCAAGTGATCTATGGTCGGTATTAATCTCTTCATAATAATCTACAAATCCTTTTAACCATTCATGTGGAGATCCACCAACAAATGGCTGCGGTTGGCCGTGATCCCCGCACATGACGACTTTTGTATTTTTCAATAACAACCATTCAAGAAATATCTGTAATACTGTTAACGATACCGTGCATATTTCATCCCAGATTATTACATCAGGAATGAATTTATCGCCCATTCGATCAGGAGTCCAATTATCGCCTTTCCATCGAAAGAAGCTGTGATAGGTACAAGCTTTTACTCCACGCGCTATCATCTCTCTGGCGAGTCTGTGAGTTGGTGTTAACACAATCATGTTAGAAACGCTAGCGTTTCTACGGAATAATTCGATTGCACGAGTTGTCTTTCCTGATCCACCACAGCCGTTTAAATAAACTGTCTTGTATCTACAAATCGGATCTGATACGGGCGGTGCAGTAGAAAATTCTGATTGAATCTCTGAGATATTATGGTTACTTTTCAAGTATTTATCATCCATAGCAACATCTGCGGATTTACAATATTCATGTAGTGTTTCTTTTTTAAACCTCCAATTTCCCCACGCTTCCTTAGGATCTGTGAATTTAGCTACATCTGATTTATATTTCTCATGGATATACATCGAATCAGTAGCTACTCTAACCGCGGTATTAGGAAATCTATTTATCATCGAGAATAGATTAATACAAGAATAGGCTAGCATAGAACTTCTCAATTGTGTGTATTGACAACTTTTTCCATCACAGTAGGTAACAACCGTACCTAGTTTCTTACCATTTCGAAGGACATCATCTACCCAAACATTATTAGTTCCGCTCGCAGATTTGTAAGCTTCCTCATCTAATTCCCCTGATAGAAAAGCGTTCTTACGGGTTACAAATTTCCCTTTTTTTATTAAATCAGATATTATGAAATTGTATTCTTCATCGTCTATGATTAATCTAGAAGAGTATTTTGCATTATCAAATCTTCCACCTTGAGTGAATTTACCGATTATTTTTCGTCCGAGATCTTTAGCCTCTCTATTACTACCTTCGAATAATTTCTTAGACCAATCTATGATTTGTTCCTCGCTGAAATTCTTCGAATTTCCATCTAGAAATTGTTTTCGTTGTTCGTTAATTATTTTTTCTAGATCGGGTTTTGGTAACCAAACATCTTTCTGAGCGTTATAACAAATAATCGCTTCACTGACAATTAACGATATTAGCATACCACAATCGATCATATACCGCAATAGCACAATTGGCATCCACGCTTTTTCATACATATGTCTACCAAGCCAAAGATAACTACACGGATGTAACCCTGTAGCTAATTCGAATGATATCACACGAGCGAACCCGGTTAAATCAAAATCAGGCAATGGACCATTAATCGAAACACGAGTCATTTCATGTGTGGGGTGTCCAAATCGTTTGAAGTACTTAGAGCATTCTCCATATCCGAGAAAACTTCCAGGATAACACGCGGATATATCAATTGAAATCATACCATCACGTGAGTATTTCGTATTCCACAATCCTCCATGACCAAATTCGACGCAACTCAACTTCACGTCCTCCAGAAAATCACTTCGTGTTGGGCGCCATGAATTCTTTTCTCTTGCGAAGTGAGCTACCACTGATGGAATTGTGAAGCTATCCGTAAGTAGTTTTTCTGTAGAAATGCTAGTGTTTCCTTCTAAATACTCATTAGCGATTTTTCTCATTCTAGTATCTAATTCTTCAGTTCGATATAATTCACCATTTGGTTTTACAAACTGATCAAATCCTATTTCCGGATCCTCATTACTCCTGAGTAACCATACTGACACAGGGTCGTCTTTGGTTAACGCGTGAATAGCATCAAATAATTTCTCTTCATTAAAATGATACTCATTTTTTAAACCATCCCTAGAAAATTCTTTAGGGATATATCGAATAGTTCTTTCTCGTGGAAATATATTTACCGCGGGTGTCCACGCGTGTTTGTTATGATCGATAATTTCAATTGGATCTCCTCGCGATTGATATTTCGGTTCGTATAATACTTCTCCGGTTATTGTCGCTACCGATATTGGAAATTTTAATAATGCTTCTAATTTAGCTATATCGGAAATCGTTGCCCCGCGTTGTTTCACTGTCAATTCCCATTCGGTTATTTTTTTTCTTCGTAGATCAGTTAATTTATTTCCCCGGGATGCATTTTTGAAGTGTTCTATTAACCGTGTTGCTACACAATTAAGTGGCAAAGCCACTGATGATGAAAACATTGGAGCTAGTTTTGTAATATTAGGATTATTATTTATTGGATATAACCCATACACAACTGCTGTTACAGGGTAAGATTTCTCATAGTATGGTTTGTCAATTCCAGTTAGAATTCCTGGTTTGGAATCTCTACTCACAATAACAGTTTTTTTATCCTTAAGGATTGGGTCAAATTTATCTCTGATAATCCATTCACCTTCCTCTTCGATAATGAATTTTATTCTAAAAAAATACCTCCGTAGAAATTGCTTTGCAATTTCACCAAGGTGTGAAAGTATCTCAGCTGCTCTTATATCATTCATAGTAGCATCAATTACAGGTACATTGACATCTTCATCAATAATTCGAAATGTCGACCACGTATGAGATGCTCCATCACGCTTAAACTCATTAAAACAGTCGCTGATTTTACTCAATATGGTTTTGTCATCTACTAGACTTTTAGGTATATCAGAGATTCTATCGAGATTAAATCTAACATTTTTCCAAGGCTTAATTTTCGATAATCTCTTGAATTCCTTCATATTATAATTAAAACAAGTATTTAAATAAGAAAATTTTATATAATGAATCATTGCAAATGGCTTATGATTGGATCAAAGACTCCGTGTAACAAATCATGCAGAAATGAATTCTGTGGGTATCATATGCAGAGTGTGAGAAACGGTTCGGAGGGACCTCTACCATGTTTGCATTGTGGGGTAGGTGTAAGAGGCAAGTCGCAGTTATGCATTAATTGCGGGGGTAAGCGTTATAGAGAGTTAAAACGTTATTATGACAAGCGAAGAATCAAAAATCCTGACGACGTCAATAGCAAAATCATAAAAACTGCTCAAGATTACTTAGGCAGATTTTCTAATGTTATAATTCAGCCAATTAATGAATTAGACAAATAGATATATTATATATACAAATGAGCCAAGAATTTCAAAGACATCCTGTTATTAAAAATTACGAAGCTTCTAGTGATGGTGTTGTTAGACACAGTAAAAATAAGAAATCTGTTGGGCGGGATAATGGTATGGGTTATTTGATGTTTAATGCTGGAGGGAAAATGTATCTCAATCACCGTTTCGTTTATGAAGTGCATAATGGATTAATCAAGGATGGTTTTGTTATTGATCATATTGATTCTAATCCCAAGAATAACAAATTGAACAACCTTCAAGCTATTTCTCAATGTGAAAACACAAAACGAGGAAGAACTGGGAAATATCCGAAAATTGCTAGACCTGTAAGATCGTTTAATACTGACACGGAGATGGTATTTCAATCAATGTCAGAAGCTGGTAAGTATTTCGATATTTTCCCCCCCTCGGTACAAAAAGTAGCAGAAGGAATTTATAAGACCGCTTTTTCAAAGCGTTTTAAAAACAAAATTCAGTTTGTTTATGTATAATACGGGAGATAACTCCGTTAGGTATAACGCGTGTGAAATCCATAGGATTTCCACCAATGACAGAGTTACGGATCTTAAACACGGAAACGCTAGTGTTGGAAAATCTTCGATTTTTCATTGGCTGTTATAATTAAATAAATCTGAACAAAACATAATCAATTTTGTCTTTTTTCAAGTATTAACAAAACTGTTTTATAAACACGTCGTATTTAAACATTTTTTTAATGTCTGTTTTAAGTATTATATGTGTTTTCAACGTTGTCAGTGATCGCTAATAAACAAACAAATAATTACAATCACTACACCTATTTTATATCACCTCGTCGTAATGAGTGTATATATACAAATTCGTCTTTATTATAATTGGGCATTAGCCGAAATTCAAGTGTAAACAAAACCACACCGTCACACGTGGTATGAACGTTATTATTGACATTCAAAACCAAAGTTTCGATTTTGTGGTTTTGTTTACACTTGAATGTAGAATAGCCCGCGTCATCCATTGTCATTGAAATCAATTCATTCATTGTTCACCTATAATCTATTGTTGTACCGTCGTCATTGTCATTGAAATCAATTCATTCATTGTTCACCTATAATCTATTGTTGTACCGTCGCATTGTCATTGAAATCAATTCATTCATTGTTCACCTATAATCTATTGTTATGTGTTTGTCGGTTAACCGTTGAGCGCGCTGCTTGATGTATAAAACACCAAGGGGGTCAAAACGGTGAATGTGTGCAGTCGTCATTCATTATATATAATCATAATCACCTATAATCGCATTAAGCTTCTGGGTATACAACACCTTAGTGTATCCAGAATTCATTTTGAAATATTTTGCATTTTTAATTCTAAAGAATTTTCATACTTTATATTTAAAATACTTTGCATTTAAACAAATATATTTTTATATATATATGAATCTTGAAAATCTCAAATTGATTATTATTGAAATCAATAAGTTGAAGGATCAAAATGTAAAATTATGTTCAGGTTTGGATTGTGATCAAATTATGACCAATTTCGAGGATATACAATTTGCAGAACAGACAGGAAAATATGTTCTATCTAAGAAATATTTTTTAATCAAAAATATCCAAAAGCTTATACGTGAGAGTTTAGTAAATACTGAAGATGTTAATGTCTTCGTACCATTATGTAGCATCGTTGAACGTGTACGTAAGCAATTAGGATTAGAATATGAACAAAAGAGACTTATTAATTGTAAAGTGAGACAATTAAAAATGTTAATGGAAAACTCTGAAGGTGATGAGCCCACGCGTAGAGAGCCTCCCTTGTTTGTATAACCGATACGGTATGAGGAAGTAAAATTATGTGTGACTCAGTACAATAACAAGGAAGTATTAAAATGATTTACATTTTTTAGTTAGTGATTTCTTTCGAAATGATTTGGATTTGAAAATCCAAAGGATTTTTATTTGACAATTAGTAATACTCTTTTAATAATGATAGGACAATCATTAACTACACGGAACACTAAAGAAAGACTTGAAGCTCTTAAGAAAATATTACCCCTTCGTGATAGAATCCGTGAAAAACTTCAACAACGGCAATCAATGGCCACCGACTTCACAGAGGATACAGAACAACTCTTCAAACCGGTTGTCAAGGCAACTACAGATGTGAAAACAGCAACTGAACGGGCGATATACGGAGATGTCCCTAAAGAAGGTCCTAGAACAGAGAAGCCTCTTCTCCCTGTGTTGGAGAAAATAGCAAAACGAACTAAACAAACGAAACAAGCTGTACAAATACTTCCAGGTGAAATCGCAGGGGAGATGGAACTACAACGACAGCAAGAACGAGAAGAACTACAACGACAGCAAGAACAAGAAGAACTACAACGACAGCAAGAACAAGAAGAAGAAGAAGAAGAACAAGAAGGCGCAGTTTCCACTTCTCGTGGTGTTTCCTTTATAGACAAATTCACTCCGACGGGTATAATAGAAATAAAACAATTTCAATTAATGAAACCCAACGATTATATCGCCTTTGGTGATTTTGCTGTCCAAAGCTATTATTCAAGAGAACGTTTTTTGAAGGAGGAGTATAAAAAGAGTAAAATATCACGACCTGACTGGGTTGATTGGTTGTTTAAAGTGAATCAAAGTATTGATCGTTTAAAAAAGGAAAAACTAGAGTATAAAATGTTTATGAGAGGAATTGAAGATTATGACATACAACAACAACAAGAAAAACAACAAGAAGAAGAAGAAAAGCAACAAGAACAACAAAGAAAAAGAGAAGCAAAAACTAAAAAAAAAACCGGAAAGGGATATTCACCTATGGATTTTCACTCTAGTGTTGGAAACTCTAGTGTTGGAAACTCTTCGAGTGGAAATACAAGTATTTCTTGCCCTGGTAATATTCTCGGTGATATAGCACGATTAGAAGTACTTGTAGGAGGAAAACGAGCCGGGAATAACTCACCAGAAATAATCAATGAAGCAGCTGATATCTGTAGGAGATTATTTCAAGGTGGTATCATGGATATTGCAACATATAGAGATTTCATTGAGGAGTTAGCCGAAAATTCTTCGAATTTCTACGGTTATCATAGTGACTAGATAATTGGAAATGCTTTAGCATTTGGAAACACTAGTGTTAGAAGTATAATACTTCTATATAGAGAATGATCATACACTACAACCATGATAAACCAACTAACGTCTACGTGGTAAACTCACGATTACCAAAATACCGAGTATACTATGGAGATGGTCTCGGTAATACTATAATGGGATTATTTTCAAGAATGGCTCCAAAAGTGGCTCCGTTTGCAAAACAGGCAGCAATGAAAGCAATTGATGTTATCCGAGATAAGGGTATTAACACTGTTGGTGATCTTGCTAGTAAGGCATTTTCAGCCGCTCGGGATAAACTAACAGCGCTAGTTCGACGTGGAAATGCTAGCATTAGAAACACTAGTGTTTCTGGAATGACTTCACTGCCATCTACTGCAGTAATGCCTACACAGGTTAGTAAAATAATAAATAACGCCGTGGATAAAAAACTACAGTCGTTAATGACTAACGCCCAGGATAATATAACAGCAAATATGATAGCCGGAAGTGGGCTTCCGGGGAGTGGTTTTAAGAAGATTCGCCGGAAACGTTAGAAATATTTATTTGAACAGGATTTCCAATTATGATAGTTATTGTAGAAACACTAGTGTCAGAATCACTTGTGATTCTATTTATTTGAATAGGATGCTCAGTTGTTATGGTTATTGTATAAATATTTATGTCAGAATCACTTGTATCAGAAACATTAATGTCAGAATCACTTGTGATTCTACTAACGTTATCTTCATTATCAGATATTTTCATCATCATTATTAAAATACACCCAACTAAATAATTATTTTCAAAATTCTTTTCAAAATTCTTTAGAATTTTTAATTTTTATATTATAAAATATTTATAATTTGCTAATTTTGTTAGATTTTTTACTTTTTTTACCATTTTTCTAGTGTTTTTACTCATTTTTCTAGTGTTTTTATGCAATTCATCGACAAAATTTCATGAAAATCGAGGATAAAAACCCCAGGAATTCATTTAAAGAAAATCGATTTTGATCAGATTTTTTATCATGTGAGGCTAAAATTATGTTGTTTTATCGAATTTTCGATGTTTTTTTTATTGATTTTGTATTGTTTTTTAGCTAATCCGTCGACATAATTTCATGAAAATCGATTTTCTCTAAATGAATTCCTTGGGTTTTCAATTCAAAATTCCTTCAGAATTCTTTCAGAATTTTTGATTTAGACCATCGGATATATAATAAAAAATGTTCAAACAGAACCCTGATGTTGCATTTGACATGGAAGCCCCAGTACTTAAAGATGATTCTGTACGTGATTATCAATTTTTTGCTTATCACGCAGTGCAACCTGATCTTCGGTCACGAATTGAACTTCAAGTTCATGATACCAGTAAATACTTTTTACCCGCTGAAGCCTTTATTGAAGTCGAAGGTGAACTCGTAACAGCTGCTGATATTCCTGCGGTACCAGCGCCATATCCAGCCGGTACTCAAGTCGGTTTTGTCAATAATGGTATCATGGCGTTATTTGAAAGTGCAAGATATCTCATTGATGGAAAGGAAATTGAGTCGATAGAACGTGATGTTGATGTAGCAACAACAATACTAGGGCTAGCAAGATATTCCGACGATTATACAAGATCGGCCGGTCCCTCTATGATGTTTGCAAAGGATATTAAAAATACCACTGGGAAAAATCCATTTGT
Source organism: Unio delphinus (assembly GCA_029339505.1). Lineage (NCBI taxonomy): Eukaryota > Metazoa > Mollusca > Bivalvia > Unionida > Unionidae > Unio > Unio delphinus. The sequence goes on along the minus strand of JAQISU010000095.1, from coordinate 148,029 downwards.
TGTAGGAAGACCAAATGATCGTGCTGGTGCTCCTGCTGGTATCGAGGATATGATTATAAACGCTGATCCTAATTTCAATCTAGGAGCTGCAACACGTATGTCAATGTTGGAAGGGGTACGCAGATCATTTTCATGCGCGATTCCACTACATCATATATTTGGATTCTGTAGAAATATCCGAAAAGTTATCTATGGAGCGAAACATACTATAGCGGTTGTGCGAAAGGGTACTGACAATGATGCAATTTGGAGGATTCCAGCAGATCCTGCAAACCCAAATGCTGATGCCGGTAAAGTCATTTTAACAAAACTATCACTCTGGATGCCAGTGCTGACTCCATCGTTGTCAACAGAACCACGTTTACTATCATTTATGGATCAAGGGGGGAAGAGATTATTAAGTTGGCTAACAATGAGTACAGATGTTGTACAATCAACTGTTAACGGCATATTTACGTGGAACCTGGCATCAAAACAGGGTATTTCAGCTCCACGTCATATATTTATTGCGTTACAGGATACGACGAGAATTGGAAATCAACTCTCCTCCCATATGATATTTGATCGATTAGGTGTTAATGAAGTCTCGCTGAGAATAAACGGACAACAAGAACCATCCGAGGATATACAACTTAATTACGGTCAAAACCATATTGCACGAGTTTATCATCGATTGCTGTCGTATATGGGACGTGATCAAAATGTCGATACTGGTCTACAAATATCACAGTTGGATTTTAGTACTCTTTATCCAATTTATTACTTTTCGTTGGAACATCTTGACTTAATGAGACAGTCCGTCGTTGATATACATTTCCGAGCTCGTGTACTTCGTGGTATTATCCCTGAATATAGAGCTATTGCTGTTATTCTCAGTGATAAATCAATGCTACTCGAAGGTGTTGGTGGACGAATGAGACTTATTGATGCACCAGTGGAAAATCTTTAATTGAATTTAGAAATGCTTGCATTTCCGATTTAGAATCAATCTGTTTTGTATAATGTCGTATAGTAATATCAATGTTACGTTGACACCTGGTCAGCTAAAAAAATTACAATCCAAATCAGCTAAGCAATGTGGAACCACAATAACGCTGAAACCTAATCAAATGAATGGCGGAGGGAATAAACTATCGCTGACGAAAACTCAGGTTAATCATTTTAATAAAGCGCTGAAAGAAAAAAAGGGAGTTCAGGTTACTCTTTCTACAAGTGCGATCCGTAATATGGAAAAGACTGGTGGTATATTCCCGTTGTTAGGGTTGATTCCAGGGTTGATTGCCGCAGCAGCCCCAGCGGTAGCGAAGGCAGCAGCATTAGGAGCTATTGGTACCGCAGCAGGAATGGCATTGAAAAAGGCAACTGGAAAAGGGTATAAAAAAAAAGGAAAGGGTCTAAGACTACCAGGAACCCCGAGTTCATGGTACAGCGGAAAGGGTCTTCGAATTCCAGGAACGATATAGTTCCTATGTCCAATTTTGATTTAATTGATACCGTTAAAAAATTAAAAATAAAAAATTTCAGAGGGGTTTTTATGAGAGATCAGTTACCGGCACAACCAAATGATGTTGAAACCGGTATTATTAATTTAGATAACAGCTCCGGACCTGGAACTCACTGGGTTTGTTACGCAATTGATCCACGTGGGATTATTTATTTTGACTCATATGGATTAGCGCCGCCGAAAGAATTTATGCGTTATATTAAAACCCTTCCAATGAAGACTTGGTATTCTACGTTACCAACACAAACAATGCTTGATCCACCAATATGTGGTAATGAAGTATTAAATGTACTTGATGCTATATCCAAAAGATTTTCGAAACCACCTCATATAGTAGTAAATGAGTATACTAGCGGTAGAAACGCTAGCGGTCATTGGATTGAAAATCCATATGATTAGAAATCCATAGGATTAGAAATCCATAGGATTTAAATGATAAAAAGATTTCTATAATAATGATTGATATTTGGGGACGACCTTTATCATCGCTGAAGAAACCTGATAGTGGAGTTGAAACCGTTGATAACAAGGATATTAAAAAACTAATCGAAGATGAAATATCCGAAATATTAAACCTAACAAATGTTGATCCCGGTGAAATAGTTGTATTTCAAGATCGTCAGGGTAAATTGAAAAGTAGTAATATCTCTCTTAATAATATTTTGGTTAAACAACGAGACGCAGCAGAGGATACTATCGCGTTATTTTCTGATGGGGGTAAACTCAAACCAGGTGTACTTGTTTCAACAATTACGGATAAATTAGCAACATATGATAACACGGTGAATTCATTGAAATCGCTTAATGATAAGTATGATGATCATATAATTATATTTGATCAGTTTAGTGAAACACAAAGAAATACAATTAACAAAATTGACAAACCCATACTAGAATTTTTTGGAAATCCACCGGTGACTGAACCAAAACTCACCGTAATAAAAGATTCTATATTAGAACTAGCAACTCTTCAATCTGAATATGAAAAACACACGAAATTATTTATGACGTTTCGTAAAAACCTCATAGACAAGTTTATTGGGAGCTCATTTGATAAAATTGAAATAACACTTCCCGATATTAAAAAATCCATCGATGAACTTAAAACGACCACTAATAACATCTTAACGGATGCAATAAGAATGATAAGCGTTGTTGAAAAAGTAAAAATCCCTCATAATAAATCCACTGTCATTAACGTAGTATACACGATTCAACACGGATCATATACGTGGACACCTAAAGATAACAAACTAGATATCACCGCAGCAGTCAAGGGTATTTATCGATTAACAATAGTATCACCGAATCAGTTTAATATATCATCGTCGAGTTCATCTGGAGTCAATAATACAATATCAACGATCATCGACAAGGATACAACTGAACAATTCACGATAACGAATGGAGATGATAATCTAGCCAAGGCTTCAGTAACGTGGTACGTAGAATTCGTAGCGGATTTAAGTAAAAAGTTAAATTGAAAATGCTAGCGCTTTTAAAATAAAATGACTCCATCATCGAATCAGTATCGCTATGATCAAGTCAGAGAATATCAAACTAAACTCAGTTCTCTCTGTGAAGAATATCAAATAAAAATCAAAAAATACAAACGAAGAATAACCACAGTTGATATCACCGTGTACTCGGTGTCAGGAGTAATCACTGCTGCTGGAATAATACTATCTTCGGTTACAATGATTGCTCCGGTCGTAGTTCCAATCGCTATTTCCGCAGTGGCTACAATTGCTGGTATATTAACTGGGATCACAAAAAAACTATCATCGTGTAGCCAGAGTAAACTACATGATTATTTAATTAAATATCATATTGCATCTACCAGTTACTCACAATTATCCTCATTGATATCATCGTCGTTGGATGACACAACAATATCAGATAGCGAATTTTCAACTATGACTCAATTGTATAGATCAACAATGCTGAAATTAGAGCAGAATAATAATAATAATGTCGTCGCAAGAACTACTTCAACAAATAGTAACAAATACAACACCAGTGAAAACAAGCACGATATCAATAACCTCAACACATCCCGAATTTAGTGTTAATTTTCCAATTCCTGTTCCCGTGAGCGAGATCGCGCTAGCAAAACTACGAGTATATCATAGCTGGCCTAATATCAGATCGGTAGCATTTGGTGGTCAACAACCGAATAATTCCTTGGTATTTGCAAACAAGAATCGTGAAGACGGAACACCAGATTGGCAGGTTGTTTCTATACCAACTGGGTCATATCAAATCGAACAGATCAATGCTGAATTTCAACGAAGAATAAAATCTCTCACTGGAAAAGAATCAAAAATCGCTATAACAGTTCACGAACCAACATTATCATCCGCTATCGAGATAAATACAGAAGGATACGTTGTAGATATTTATCAGAGTTCTATAAGATCCGTGTTAGGATGGCCTGAATTACCACCGGATAACTCGCGAGAAAATTCGAAGGATTTTCCACCCGAACCTAAGAAATCCGATTATGTCACAGACAAGATGAAACCTGATAATCCAATAAAAAGTTATCAAGATTTTTCTCCTAAATTTATAGGATACGACAATAAAAATAATATGATATTTTACACCCACCTAATCAAAGAAAACTTAACAAAGATGAATAATGATTTTTCATTATTGTTAATATCCATCAAATCCAGCTCTCTCACCCAAAACGAGTTTATTAGTGTAGTACAAACAGGTAACAAAATCATCAACGATATGGAAACATTTCATACGAAAATTATTCAAGAAGTATTAATGAATGAAATTTATAAAGAAGTGTTTGCGGTAGAATTCAATATCCCAAAAGAGGATATTCAAACATCTAAAATCCCTGGATATAACCCGGATAAACTAAAGAAACAACTTAACGATGCTATTGATATTGGGTTCAAAAGAATCCACGATAATTGGAAAAAATTGAAGAATTCTACAGCAAATATTCTGAAATATAATAATGATCCAGAAGGTGGCGGTAGACATATTGCTCCGAACAATGTGAATATTTCAACGGTGATTGCGCTCAATTTAGTATGTGATGTTATCGAAGGAAATTATCAAATAAATCTCGAACAATCAAATCAAGCTCAGCAAGGATATATTTTATACTCATTTGCACCAACGGCTCCTCCAGGATTTCTAATTATTGAAGACCCAACTAATCTAGTCTATATGCGATGTCATAATAATTTGTTAACGAGAATTAATTTCAAACTCACTGACCAATCTAATAATCTGATTGATTTACGAGGTGAGGTTTTACAAATTAGTTTGTTTGTGAAATCTTAAGGACTTGATCAAATATTTAGTTAGCGCATTAGCAGCCGAGGAGGTGAACGTCAACTAAATGGCGTCTTTTTTTTTTACCCTTGAGGAAGGCTCCGTTTGACAAACAGAACTCTAAAATTATTAAGTCTCAGTTTGGCAAATGGAGACTTAGAATATTTTGCTTAAAATATACCCCAATTAGAGAAAGTCTGTTCACCTCTGCTGCTGCTCATAATTTTTATATCTGTATCATTAAAGCGTGTTTGTTGTTAATCCGAAATGATCCGTCCCGGTTATCTTGTTACAGATTAATTAAACTGAAATGCACATTTATGAGCTACTTGAAACTGCAATATAATGCCGTAATTGGAATTATACGAATCGCTTGCTTTGTTACATCGTAATCTAATGCATAGTCAATAGACCAAGAACATACATGTATCACTATGACCTTAACCTTCTAAGGTAATTAATATCCCAAATATACACCCATCCATCAAGTGTTATGACTGAACATACCTTGGTGTCAGATAAATTGTGCTAATTGTCAAAGAAGAACGCTAAGGGCATATTGGAAGTCCGCCCTTTTTTTTGAGAAGTCATCCGTGTAAGGTCACGTATGGCTGGGATGATTTAGAAGACAATCAGCCAACTGAGCACAATAAATTGGACCTTTAATCAATTAATTAAATTAAACTTACGATCCAGACAATGTTAACGTCTTATTGCACTTTCCATGTCTGGGAAGTCTGAGCTTGAGGCTTCAGATCTCATTTGTTTCTTTGATACCCTAACTAACGTCATCTGCTTTTTTTTTTTGTTTTTTTTTTTTTGTTCAGGAATATACTCGAGAACAAAATGTGTTCTACGTTGACTTTTACACTTTGGAGCCCAAACCATATAATAATAATAATAATAATAATAATAATAATAATAACAATACTACTAATAATAATAATAACAATACTACTAATAATGAGGACTTTGTATAGCGCCTCTAAGCGCTGTACAACATCAATAATGACATGACTACAAAAAACAAAAACCATGAAATTGGAAAACATACAAAGTACTGAAAATATTTAAGGTTGGAAACATTATTAGGTCTTTAAGTTTGTTCTTGCAGTCGAAACAGGTGAGTGTTAAGAGCAATCTTGAAAGGGATCAATGTGTCTTTGTGCCTAATTTCATAGAGCAATTCAGTCCACGTTGCTGGGCCTGATATGCAAAAGAACGTTGTACAAATGACTTCGTTTTCATAGTGGTAACAATGAGTATATTATTGTCGGAAGACGAGCGTAATTATCTTGCTGGTGTGTACACATTGGTGATGCCGGATAGGTATACTCGACTGGAATCCGTCAGTGAAACGTAGGACAGAGAACAAATTGTATGTTTGATTCTGGATCGAATGGATAGCCAGTGTAGGGTACATGTCAGCGGGGAGGTGTGCTTTAATCTTGGTACTCTAAAGATGATCCAAGCAGTTGTGTTTAGAACATTTTGAAGTTTCTGGAGTAGATTTTGAAACGAACCAGACAGAATTCAGTTACAATAACCCAGTCTTGAAAGTACTAATTCACACACAAGTATTTTAGTGGCATAAACTGAAATATATTTGCAAATGGAGCTGATGCATCTCAGCTCAAGATATGCAGCCTTGCATATGTTCATGACATATTGCTGCAATGTGAGAGCACTGTCTAGGCCTCTTTCATACCTTAAGAACTAGCCTCCACAAACGTAGGTCAATTTACGTTATTTTGAAGCGTGTTATTATGCACAAAGCATGCTTCTTTTATTTGATCTTAAGATTCTAAAGATATTAGTCTTCTTTGAGTCAACACGTTTGTCATCCGCAATCTTCAATGACGGTACATGGTTAGACAATTTGCATTATTTGTTAAAACCATTTTCTTTTAATTGCCATGTTTTTAACGCTTGAACTTTTGATAATCTTCCCCTACAACAAATGGAAGATAGCCACAAAGTACTGTAATAGATGTATTGCGTGGAAATTGGTAAATTTAAGAATGGGCTGTTGGAAGGACGACGTCATTACTTAATACACGTTTTATTTTTACGGCCGTATACAAATGGCAAGATCACGTATACTGTCTATCTGTTTGTCATACGACGTTAATGATAATATATACCAAGTTTTACGGCGATCCATAAAAGGCCTTCAAAGGGGTTTGAGTCCATAAAATGATATTTGATATAGAAGAACACTATAACGTTTTGACAAGTTTCATAGTATAGCATTGAAAACTGTTAAATTAGAGGTTTCTCAAGATGCAGTCGTACATTATGTAAAGCCAAAACTAAAATAAGATGCAATATCTAATAGCTCCAGTTTTAACTGTAATCCTTTGAAAATTGTCGGATTAAAGACTTTACCAAGATCCAATCATTTATTATATACTGCGACAAGTAAAATAAAATGGAATAGCTAACACACATTGTACGAGCACAGAGATCGGAAGAACTATGAGTCCTCATAAGATAAACATAGTAAGTTTCACAGCGAACCATATACAAATATTAGACCATTTGAGTTCCCTAGATTGTGTTGTAGACATAAGGATATATTATATTGAAGTTTACTATATATACCCCAGGCATTAGAATTATTTGGATTGGTCAGATTCAAGGTTTCCGACTGACTTGGCAATATGCACATACATTCAGATCGTTCATAGAAGCCTGGGCGAGTGAACATAAATTTTGTTTAACGACAACTTACTTTATCATTTGTTTTACAACGTCCATAACACCATCGTAACTTCTATGTTGGTCCTGGAGTCGAGTTCGTATCACATGGCAAGGGTATGTCACCAATACAGCTATTATCTTGGAGATCGCTGGGAATGCTAGGCACTCAGTATATTTGTACTGAAATAAAACGGTATGAAACTTGGGTACATTCATACGAAAATTAGTTTCATTCCAATCGCTCCTGAAAATCTGATTATTTTGGGCGTACACAGATTTTGATATTGAAGAGTACTACATTATACAGATTTTAGTTGTACCAACATACAGATACATGTCCCACCCCATATATTTAACTGTTGTACAATTTTGCACACAACTGTAAAACTGACCGTGTTGTCTTTGCCACAGACAGAACAGCGAAAACAATTAGACTTATTCGTCTCGTTTAAGGAGTCTCTATGGGATCACGGTCATGTGATACTTTGTTATTATTATTGGCATCAAAGAATACGAGCGAATCACCTATACGAACATGTCTATACAAATGGGAACGAATTACTATCGAAAGTATGAAGGTTCAGTGCTCCGATGCAGCAATATCATGGACATGCTATTTACAGTTGGACGAGGGAATGTTCAACACTTGCTTTGCTCTCTAAGTCACTTAATTTTTCCTTTCTACTTACAAGTTTAGAGTCCACAGTTCCTTTTGAATAATGCTCATTGCTGTAGTTCTTCATCTCTTCATATAGCATAAACTGTATAGCACCATGAAAGTTCCCAACTAATCCTGGAATAAAACCCTGAAATAACCGATTACAATATTAATATTCAGTAGAAATCTCGAAAACGACAGAAGCTAAGCAAAATAATGTAATTAACAAAATACATTAACCAAAAGTTGTCATTCTTTTGACGTAAGGATAAGATGACATAATTTACCTATATGATTCGCAAACATAAATTAAACGTAAACAATACAAAAGAAATGTGAAATCATCGCATTTAGCATAATTACATCCAGTTAGGTCAAAATGTAATGGAAATTACTTAGTTAAGCAATATTACTATTTTTTATCGAAACACTGCAATAGCCCAGTGTTTAATACAAAAGTCAATCAAAGGGCATGCATCATTTCCTTCAGGGGAAATGATGACATGCTCATTTTGTGTAGTATGCAGATCAAATTTCAGTGTCCTTAATTCTGTTGCTTTTGGAAAGCAAACATGGAGCATGATATCTGTTAGAAAATGAAATAAATTCAATTAACATCTCAACACTTAAAACTGTTTTAATGTCGTTAAGAACTGGCACAACTGCAGTAATTTATACATCACAATCTCGTGTCTATTGAAACATCTTGACCAAAAGTGAATTTCGTCATACAAACATTCACGTATTAGCTCCCATGCCGTATCTCTCATGCAGTCGATTCAGGAATAAACATGAACGTCTACATCATCGCTGATTCCGATATTTAATGCTCTCTTTGTTTCGTGATATAAACAAATACACTATAAATATAAAGGTAGTCACAATAAAAGTCTCAAGCATTTTAACCAAACACAATCAATTAAAACATCCAGCCAATGATAGTATTTTAATCCCTCGTTATAATACTTTCCGATGGAGCCATTGATCACAACGCCTAATAGAGAGATCGCATTATAATGAAATACATAATGCACACAACGTTACTACTGCAGAAGAAGTGATAAAATAACTGTGTTACGATGAATAGCATTATTGTAAAGAAGTGCTGTATTTTCAGAAAGTAATTTTCCTGATGGAATGGTTATTGAAGGATAGTCAAATCACAAACCTTGTATAGGCCTCGCACTCCGTTAATCCTATAAATATTGGACAAAGCATTTGCTGTTCCTTTGTAATATACACCATTTGGAGACGCTCCGGCGGACTGATTGTATTCAAGACAAATTCGTGACTTAGCAACAGAGAGAGGATTCATAAAGATAATTGTCAGAACACCTGAAACATAAAAAAATATACTAAAAATTACATAAAGTTAGGTTTGACCTTTTAAGAATAATGTAAATAATTAAAAACATAGTGTTTGGAGGGCAATTATCTCTCCATTACATGTATCACTACGGTCAAGGCTTCCTTCCAACTTTGAAAATGTAAATTAATTAGAATCGGAGAGTCTACAACTTTCTAAGGCTAGAGATGCCTCAAAAGTCGGCTAATTCTTGATATGTACAAATATAAAGATTTCATTGCAGCCAAAGTATTATTTTGTTTGTTTAGGATTTTTAACGTAGCTTTAACAATTTTTCAGTCATATCGCTACGATGTCTGCAGTGAGGCAGTTTATAGTGATGTCTACCACTGGGGCATCATGCCGCAGACATGTAGCATGATGTCCCGCCCAGTCACATTATCCTGACACCAGGCCGACCAGTCCTAACACTAACCTCTTAATGCTGAACGTCAAGCGAGGCAGCTGTTAGTACCATTTTTGTAAGTCTTTGGTATGACTCGGCCGGGGATCGAACCCACGACCTCCCGCTTCCGCGGCGGACGCTCTAACCACTAGGCCACCGGAGCGGTTGCCAATGTATTACAATATATAGTTCTGTTCGTCAAAAAATGCATTGTAAAGTACATATTAACGTCTGTACCAGAAAAGGGTAGACTGATCATTTACTACAAGATTGAAATGGCACGGTTTCAGAGTCTTTGGTGTGAACTGAATGGTCGATAGAAGAACGAAGCTACTGATAGTTATGTAATAGAATAACGCAGTACATATAAACCTTAAACAAGGTGATGATATGTGTAATATAGCGAGGACATCAAGCTTGCATAACATAATGCATTGTAATCTGAACATGACACCTTTTTATATCTTTCAAAGTGTATTTTTCAGATTATTTGACTAGCCTGTAGCCAAGTAATTTGCAAACTTGATGGGCTAATATATTTGTAAACTTGATGGGCTAATATATTTGTAAACTTGATGGGCTAATATATTTGTAAACTTGATGGGCTAATATATTTGTAAACTTCTGATGTTAATACAGGTGAGACAATTTATCTGTTTGGTTGAGTGGTATTGAATGTAACATTGACATGGTAAAATTATATCATGCGGAGGCATTGAGTGTAATGTGTCCTACGGAGGGACACATCGCAGTGGCTTTGGTGCATTTTTTGATTCCGTAAGCACCTCTACCCACCACCGTCTGGTCGCGTGTCTGCCAACAGTGACTATGAAGGTGTGACAATCAACACACACACACACACACACACACACACACACACACAGAGTCTTACATGTAAAAATGCGAATATCGTACTAACCGCACTGTTTCTGGTATTCTGAAGCTTTTAAACACACCAATCACCATAGTCATCATAACAAACTTGCTGCTCGGTGTAAAATTAGTATTTGGGTATATTTCATTGGAATCAAATTTATCATAATAACCACATATCGACGCCTTGTGCAGAGTCTAAGATTCTGCTAATGCAGTTATGCGAGAAAACTTGTCAGTAGCTACTCGTGGGTCGGTGGTTCTTTCCGGGGGTTTTCTCGGGTTCTTCCTCCACCATTAATACTGACCGCCATATATAGCCTATCGTGTGCTGAAAAATGGCGTTAAGCCCTACAACAACAATTTAAGTATGAAATAAAAACAAATAAGGCATATAAAAATCCCAAATATAAGGGAAGAAATAAAAATGATCCAACACGCAGATGATTGCACAGCCTTTTAAAGGGACACACATTCTTTTAAATACTTGGAAATAGAATTTGAAAACTTTGGAAAATCATCAGAGTCGAAAACAAATCATGACAAAACAGAAATACTCAAAATAGGAAAATGGAGAGGGAATTACCCATTATTAAACCAAGCTAAACGCAAGCGTTAATAAATGAAAACGATATTTCAGTGTCAGGCGGAACAATACCCGAAGCAACTTGTTCCCAATTGTCCTCCACTCTAAAACAATAGGAACAGAACCATTCCCATTCACGGTAAATAACCCCAATTAACCAAGTATTGATGTCTATTTAACAGACGCATACAACGAAACCAGTCCTTATTTTTGGACCTAGGAAGATGTCTTCGGTTCCATCTAGCGATAATCATTCATTGCTTTTATATCTGACCACAAATAGATAGTTTTTTCAGAGACAATGTTTGTACAATTATCAGGTTCCCAAAATTCTTTGCATAGCGTCAAGCGTAAACTGAGTGATTCATATAAATAAAATTACACTCAAACTTCAACATATCCCTATTTGGTTAAACACAAATATGCCGTCTTGGAACCAAAACAAATTTCTTGTTACATGGATTACATAAATAGATTTAGCTGAGTAAAATATACGTATTACATGACGTGGCATTCTTTACCAAAAATAGCACGTACACGTGAACAAGACCTACACTGGAGATATTGTGGTGTATTGGTAGATAATATCTTATTATCAATAATATATAATGGGCGCGTGCGTGACGATAAACTAAAACGTGGGCGATGATCTACTTAGTGCATGTCATCAAGAACTTTCAGGGCGTTGTTATGAGCACATGTGACTCAAAGTTTGTTGCTACATGGCATGACGTCACAGCAGCTTTAGCATGGGTCAACGGTTCATAAAATTAAATCCCGTCATACTAAGCATTTGAGTGTGATTCAGTCGTGAAAATAATTAGAACAAATTTTAGTTTTTGTATTTCCTTTAATTTTGTGAACAGTATTCTAAAATTTAGTTGATATTTTTGTAAAATATAAATGTGCGTATAAAAGCAACTAATTAATTGTGTTTGACTTTTGGATATTTTAGTCCAGCAGAAAGATAATGTACTCGCATAAATGAGACGCAAGTTCACCCGCTGTAATTCAGTCTCGCGCAAAATATCGAAAAGAACGAACACTGTAAACTGTCATTGGAGGTCGATGGAACACGGTAAAGATGGATTAGAAGTAATAATGATCAATGCAATTACAAATCCAGCATATGTGTATTATCTAAAACACTTGTGATCGAAATAATGTGAATACGTGATAACGATTAGAAAATAAATAATGCGAATACGTGATAACGATTAGAAAATAAATAATGCGAATAAGTGATAACGATTATAAAATAAATAATGTGAATACGTGATAACGATTAGAAAATAAAGAATGTGAATACGTGATAACGATTAGAAAATAAATAAATAAATAATGCGAATACGTGATAACGATTATAAAATAAATAATGCGAATACGTGATAACGATTATAATATAAATAATGGGAATACGTGATAACGATTAGAAAATAAAGAATGTGACTATATGATAGCGATCTAGAAGAAAAAAAAATTAGCTGGAATCTTATATTTCTGGCTTCCGTGGCGTTTTATTATTATTATTATTATTATTATTATTATTATTATTATTATTATTATTATTATTATTATAATGAGATCTATGGTTCAAGTCCTACGTGGTCAACAGGACATAAATTGTATCTGCAAATGGAAAAAAGCCCAGTTGATCTATGTTGTGGTGTTTACGCGGGTCTGTTCTTGGACCCGTTGACTTCATTCTATACACTCAGCCGATCTCAAGTGTCATAGATAATCATCCGTTGTCTCGCCATGTGAATGCTGATGACACCCACATATACAAATCTAGCCACCCAAATGAAGTTGATGCTACCATCCATGGAGTAGGAGTAGAGAGGTGCATTTCTGATGTTAAATCATGGATAACATGTAACAAACTGAAGATGAATGACAATAAAACTAAAGTCATTCTGATGACAACACAAAGACTTTCTCATTTATATCCTTTACCTCAATCAATAAATATAAGCAACACCATCATTAAATTCACACAGTCAGTACGAAACCTAGGTGTTACTCTAGACAGTACTCTCACATTGCACCAACATGTCATGAACATATGCAAGGCTGCATATCTTGAGCTGGGACGCATCAGCTCCATTCGTAAATATCTTTCAGTTGATGCCACTAAAACACTTCTGTGTTCATTAGTACTTTCAAAACTGGACTACTGTAACTCAATTGTGTCTAGCGCGTGTCAATATCTACTTCAGAAACTTAAGAAAGTTCTACACACAGCTGTTTGGATCAGCCTTAGAGTGCCATGATCAGCGCACACCTCCTCGCTGCCATGCTATACTAGCTATCCAATCGATTCATAATGAAACACAAAATTTGTTCTTTGGGCCACGTTTTACTGACGGACTCCAGTCCAACATGCCTGGTCTCAACCATGAGTATACACCAGAAAATTACGCTCCTCTTCTGACAATCGTAGACTCTTCATTCCTGCTATGAACGTCATATGGACAACTTTCATTTGCATTCTAAGGCCAGCAACGTTTAGTGAATTGCGTATTGAAATTAGACACAATGACACGGTGAAGATTTTTTAAGAGCGGTCTTAAAACTCACCTTTTCCGGCTGAAAGAACAAACTTAAATACCTAATAATGTTTCCTACCTATTTTGTGCATGTTTGTGTTTTCTAATGTCATGGTGGTTTGATTTTTGTAGTGCTATAATTATATATGTTGTAAATGCTTAGAGCTTCTAAAGATTAGGCGCTATACAAAGTCCTCATTATTATTATTATTATTATTATTATTATTATTATTATTATTATTATTATCTCCATTAGTGCCCGTAACCCTAGAACAGAATTAGGTACTTGCTGAGCATGACGCCAGAAGAATATAGAGCTGTTAACCTGTACAAAGTCCATTCTTCCCCTTTCTCAGCATCTCTTTTTTGAGTAAGTGTAGGATACAATTCCTTTGCATATATCAGGTCATCGTTCCTACATGCCACTCCAAATATATTGTTGTTGTTGTAGGGTTTGACGCCATTTTTCAGCACAAGATTTGTTATAATTGGCGGCCATTATCAATGGTGGAGGAAGAACCAGGGAAAACTCCAAAAAGGAACCAACGAGAAGCTACTGGCAAGCTTTCTCACATACACACGATGGCCGAATCCGAGACTCGAACCCATGCAAACAGAGGTGAGATGGCAGTGATCCGTAACGGTGAGCGCTTTAGACCAATCGGCCACATCGGGGCCCCCATTCCAAAATATATCTAGCCCCTTTTAAATTAGAACATGTATCGACAAAATGCAGGTCGCAAGGAATATCGATTGATAGAGAGTTGTACTGACAGATTGACTTACCAGCTGCGTATGAAGCAAGAAATTCTTTCCCTGGTCCCAGGGCTTGTTTAGCATCTCCACCTTGCATCCACATCTTTATAGTATTGAAGCTGGAAAAGAAAATCAGGATTTCTAGTTTACAATGCATGTGTTTTCTGCTTTTTTTAAAAAGAAAAAGAAAACACCTTTGCATTGCAAATAATAAGAAGTTACAATCGCATTGCTAGATCCTCATAAATGTCATGTATGTCATGTATATCCCGTGCAATTAAACTAATTACGCATGCGCACGTTCTCTACCTACGAGCATGGTCGTATTCAAGTTCTTAGTTTTTAATATTTATTGTTTTGTTTCATGTGTGCAAAGCCGCATCATAAGTCAGTATTTGTTTGCCATTACCCATGTATATTCATGTATGGCCGATTCCTAAGGGTGGATTTGCTGAACATTACACATGTATAAGTAAGTAAAGCTGCATCACAAGTGCGCATGTTCTTGCCTATGTGGTGCTGTATTTAAAAATTGTGTGTAAATTGTGAGAAATATATATTCTTGTAAACAGAAAGGCAAATGAGGACACACACACAGACACACACAACAACAACAACAACAACAACAACAACAATAATGAATGTACCTTTCAATCATTTCGTACTGTTTCTTTTAGGGTCATTAAATAACCTTGTCGTATGCTGATATAATGAAGTACACTTACAAAGAGAAAAAGAGTCCCCATGAAAGTCCTGTAACCAGCACATTTGGTACAACACCCTGATACAATCCAGCTATGCCTTTGCTTCTGTATATTGAACGCAATGCATCCACCGATCCTTTGTATTGTGGCCGGACTGCTAATCCAATACCCTCATTAACTGAAAATAAGTAGCACTGTTTAATATTATCATCAATTAAAGATCTGCCGTAAAACAAAGGAAGAAAAGGAAGCATCCAAAAGAATTCTAAAATGGTCTTATGTTCAAGATTTATTTATTTTTGTCTTCTTGGTTTAAGCAAAATGCTGTCGATATTCTTTGACATATTCTGGAAAAATAAACATTATCTTATCTTACTTCCGTACAATACAAAACTGCATTTCTGACTACAATAGTTGTAACTGTATTTGTATAAATTGACATTTAAAAAAATGATCTTTGAGAAATATAAAAACTATTTGGATTCCTTACTACTGACTTGCATCAAGGACAGAAGACATCTTGAGACCAGATCTATTTCATAGCATCAGATAGTAGCTTTTGTTGGCATGGTGATAGTTTTATACTATTTGTTGAGCACACGCTATGGTATATGGTATACATGGAAGAAAGAACTCGGAAAAGCCCTTTTAGCAACCACCAATACACAGAAAGCTACTGGCAAGCGTTCTCACATACCCACTATTGCCGATCCCGAGACTCGAACCCGCCAGGAGAGAGGAGAAATGGCAGTAATCGATAATGATGAACACTAGCAGCAGAGAGGGTGAATCCTACAACATTTTTTGTTTTTATTTTTGATTATACCCTCCAAATAACACTAGACCCTTCTCGCGAAATAACTAGAAAAAAAATGACAGTGATTGTTGTCTGAAAACATTCGCGTTTTCGTTGATGACGCAACGTCGTTGTCACTCACCCTCTCTGCTGCTAAGGTTTACGGTGATTTTAACCGAATATTTTATCAAGTCCGATACGATATCGTGTCCTAGGGTCATGTAAATCACTACGACGAAAATCATTTATGATTTCACAAATAGACTAATTTGTAAAACCTCCTCTTGTAAATCAATCAGATTATTGGACTGGTCAGTGAGTTTGAAATTAATTCTGGTTAATGAATTATTATGACATCGCATATAGACTGGATTCACCGGGGACTCAATTATTAAAAACCCTGGAGGAGCTGTTGGTGCAAATGAATACAGAATATATCCTTGCTGAGCTTGATTTGATCGTTCTAGATTAATTTGATAGCTTCCTTCGATCACATCACACACTAAATTGAGCGCAATCACCGTTGAAATATTCACATTGAACGGAGCAATATGCCTGCCACCACCATCTGGGTCATTATTATGTTTGAGGATAGTTGTTTGTGGTTGTGATGGTGTTTTTTTCCACGTATCATGGATTTTTTTGAAACCTTCATCGATGGCATCACTGAGAGATTTTTGTAATTCTGAGATATTATATCCTGGTAGTTTAAACTCACGAATATCTTCTACCCCTTATATTACCTTTCATCGCAAACTCTGTTCTCGTTTTAGGATTATCGTCACCTAATATCTCTTGAATAATTTGTGAATGAAATGTTTCCATGTCATTGATGATTTTGTTACATATTTCTACAACGCTGATAAATTCATCTCGGGTGAGAGTGCCGGATTTAATGGATATTAACAACAGTAAAAAATCATATTCCATCGCTGTGAAATTTTCAGTAATTTTGTTCTGTCGGGGTACGAATTTGACAACGTTATTTTCTACTATTCCATTGAAAAGTTCCCACTTATTATAATCTTTATAACTCTTTATTGGATTATCAGATTTTATCCTGTCTGTGATATAATCGGTTTTTTTTGGTTCTGGTAAATCAACGGTTTTTCCCCCGGGTGGTAATTCAGGCCATCCTAGTACAGTTCTAATAGAACTCTGATAGATATCTACGACGTATCCTTCTGTGCTTATTTCAATGGCAGATGATAGTGTCGGCACATGAACTGTTATAGCTATTTTTGACTCTACTCCAGTAATCGATTTTATTCTACGCGCGAATTCATCATTGATTTGTTCAATTTGATATGATCCGGTTGGTATGGAAACAACATTCCAGTCTGGGGTACCGTCGGGTTTATTCTTATTTGCAAATACCAGGGAATTATTGGGTTGTTGACCACCAAATGATTTTGACCTAATATTTGGCCAACTGTGGTATACTCGTAATTTTGCTAGCGCTATCTCCTTCACTGGGACCGGAGAGGGGAAATTCACACTGAATTCTGGATTCGTTGAGGTTATTGAGATCATGCTTGTTTGTACTGGGTTTGTGTTCTCCACTATTTGTTGAAGTAATTCCATCTGTGTTGTCATTGTTATTATACTCATGTTTTTGTACTTCTAATTTTGACATCGCAGAATCATATATATCTACCATCGCTGAAAACTCACTCTCTGATATAATTGTATCATCGAGCGATGACGATATCAATGAGGATAATTACGAGTATGCAGTAGACACAACATGAAATTGAATTATGTAGTCTTGTAGTTTCCGTTGGCTGCATGAGGATATTTTTTTTGTGATTATTGAAATAATTCCAGCGATTGTTGTTGCCGCAGAAATGCAAATTGGAACAGCTATCGGAGCCATCATTGTCACTGAAGACAGTATAATACCAGCTCCGGTGATTACACCACTCACAGCGTACACAGTAACATCAATTGCGGTAATTCTCCTGCGGTATTTTTTAATTTTCATTGCATACTCCTCAGACAAGGTTTTGAGTCTAGTTTGATACTCTCTGACCTGATCATAGCGATATTGCGATGATGAAATCATTTTTATTTTAAATACGCTATCGTTTTCAATTACGATTTACTTAAATTCGCTACGAATTCCACATACCACGTTGTTGAGACCCTAACCAAATCTTTATCAGTAGATGTAATTGTAAACTTTTCAGTTCTATCCTTGTCGATGATCGTTGAAATCGTATTATTGACCCCGGATGAACTGGACGATGAAATATTAAATTGAGACAATGGTGTTACTAGTGTTAATCGATAAATACCCTTAACGGTTGCAGTGATATCTAATTTGTTGTTTGTAGGTGACCACTCAAATGATCCGTGTTGGATCGTGTATACTAAGTTGTTGGTTTTCTCATGAGGAATTTTTGTTTTTTCAATGGTTGTTATCATCCTCGAAAAATCACCTTTGACGGCTTCGATGAAAGTTTTTCGTCTCATCGATGGATTTTTTAATATCAGGGAGTTTTAGTTCAATTTTATCGAATGTAGTTCCAATAAATTTATCAATGATATTTCTACGAAATGATATAAACTGTTTTATGTGTTCTTCAATTCTAGATTCAAGTGTTGTTAGTACAACCACAGAATTGTTTAACTCATCGTTGAGAATTTTTAATCGATCTGTAATCGTCGAAACGAGTACACCCGGTTTGAGTTTACCCTGATCGGAAAATAACGCAACGGTGTTCTCGATTGCGTTTTGTTGTTTAACTAAAATATCATCCAGAGAAATATTACTGGTTTTCAATTTACCCTGATCGGAAAATAACGCAACGGTGTTCTCGATTGCGTTTTGTTGTTTAACTAAAATATCATCCAGAGAAATATTACTAGATTTCAATTTACCCTGGCGATCTTGAAATACAACTATTTCATTGGGTTCAACACTTTCTAAATTCAACGTCTCAGCTATTTCATCTGTAATTTTGTTTGTTATATCCTTGATAGAATCAGGGGTTGCAGTGCCATCGGGTTTGGGTTTCAAAGATCTCCCCCAAATATAAATCATGTTATTGTAAAACTCTTTCTCTCTCTAAAAAGCGATTGCTGGTGTAGTCATTTACGACAATATGAGGTGGTTTCCCCCTTGGGTTACCCAAGGAGTTAGAAATAGCGTCAAGGACATTTAATACTTCACTGCCGCATATTGGTGGGTCATTGATTTGTTGTGTTGGTAGCGTAGAATACCAAGTCTTCATTGGAAATTGTTTTATGTAACGCATAAACTCTTTTGGTGGGGCTAATCCATATGAATCAAAATAGACAATCCCACGTGGATCAATAGCGTATGCAACCCAGTGAGTTCCAGGTCCGGTGCTGTTATCGAGATTAATAATACCTGTTTCAGTTTTGTTTGGTTGATGTGGTAATTGATCTTTCATAAAAACACCTCTGAAATTTTTAATCACTAGTTTTTTAGCAGCATCCATTAAATCAAAATTGGACATGGGAACCATAGGTTCGGAAATTGAAGATTTCTGAATTAATAAATCGTTCCTGGTAGTCTCAGGCCTGATCCGTGAACGGATCTCCCGCTGTACCATGAATACGGGGTTCCTGGTAGTCTTAGACCCTTTCCGCTGTACCACGAATACGGGGTTCCTGGTAGTCTTAGACCCAATCCGTGAACGGATCGTCCCTTTTTTTTATATCCTTGTCCAGCTGCCTTTTTCAACGCCATTCCTGCTGCAGTACCAACGGCTCCTAACGCCGCTGCTTTAGCCACCGCTGGGGCTGCTGCTGCAATCAATGCTGGTATTGCAGCTAACAATGGAAATATACCACCTGATTTTATCATAGTTTTAATAGCAGCCGCAGAAAGAGTAATCTGAACCCCTTTTTTATCCTTGAAAGCATCATTGAAATGTTTCACCTGACGAGTTGTCAGCGATAGTTTATTTGCACCACCAGTCATTTGATTAGGTTTCAACGTGATTGTGGTTCCACATTTTTTAGCCGATTCTGATTGCAATTTTTTGATTTGACCAGGAGTTAACGTAACACTAATAACACTATATGACATTATACATAATAGATTGATTCTAATTCAATGAAAAATCGAGAAAAATCGTTCAAAGATTTTCTACTGGGGCATCTACCACTCTCATTCTTCCACCAACACCTTCGGGTAGCATTGATTTATCACTGAGAATGACAGCAACCGCTCTATAATCAGCAATAGCACCACGAGTCACATTAGCTCTAAAGTGTATATCAACAACTGACTGTCTTGTCAAATCGAGATGTTCCAGTGAGAAGTAATAGATCGGATAGAGGCTTTTGAAATCCCATTGTGATATTTGCAAACCGGTATCCACATTTTGATCACGTGCCATAAATGACAACAGACGATGATAAACTCGTGCAATATGATTTTCTGTGTAATTAAGTTGTATATCCTCAGATGGTTCCTGCTGGCCGTTTATTCTCAGTGAGACGTCTTTCACACCTAATTGATCAAATATCATATGACTGGAGAGTTGATTGCCAACTCGTGCGTTATCCTGTAACGCAATAAATATATGACGTGGCGCAGAAACGCCTTGTTTTGATGCTAGGTTCCAAGTGAATAACCCGTTGATATTTGATTGTTTCACATCTGTACTCACGGTTAGCCAACTCAACAACGACTTTCCTCCTTGGTCCATAAATGATAGTAATCGTCCTTCTGCGGTGATTGCTGGAGTCAACACTGGCATCCACAATGATATTTTTGTTAAATCGACTCTACCGGCATCATCATTGGGGGCTGCAGCATTTGCTGGAATCCTCCAAATTGCATCATTATCATCACTTTTTCGTACAAGCGATACAGTATGCTTCGCCCCGTAGATAACTTTTCTGACGTTTCTACAGAATCCAAATATGTGATGCAGTGGAATCGCGCATGAAAATGATTTACGCTCTCCTTGCAACATTGCGTTTCGTGTTGCGGCTCCTAGATTGAAATTAATGTCGTTGTTTATAATCATATTCTCGATACCAGCAGGAGCAGGAGGAGCAGCACGATCATTTGGTCGTCTTATAATAAATTGATTTCCTCCAGCGGTATTCTTAGCATCTTTTGCAAACATCATAGAAGGTCCTGCTGATCTTGTATAATCATCGGAATATCTCGCTAACCCGATTATTGTTGTAGCCACATCAACATCACGATCTATGGACTCAATTTCTTTTCCATCAATGAGATATCTAGCACTCTCAAATAGCGCCATAATACCATTATTGACAAAACCGACTTGAGTACCAGCTGGATACGGTGCTGGTACAGCAGTAGTATCAGCAGCTGTTACAATTTCTCCTTCTACTTCAATAAATGCTTCACAGGGTAAAAAGTATTTACTGGTATCATGGACTTGAAGATCAATTCTTGCTCGACTATTTGAGTTTATGGCATGATAGGCGTAATATTGATAATCGCGTACAGAATCATCTTTACGCACTGGGGCGTCTATATCAAACGCCGGATCATGTGATTTTTTGAACATTTTATTCTATTTATCAGAGTCTAAATCGCGATTTTCCATTTTCATCGTCGTAGTTTTTTAAAGCCACTTCCTGCTATCATATTTTCAATATTGCTTTGGTCGGGGTTTAAAGCCATCGATGCTAATTTTTCATCTACTGCGTTATTAATAATTCTACTAACACTTGCAGGCATTTCCGCTGTAGACGGTAACGGTTTCTTTTTTCGCCTCACTAATGATGTTATTTTATCCTTCGCAGTTGAAAACGCTTTCCCGGCAAGATCTCCAACAGTACTAATACCCTTATCACGAATAACATCAATAGCTTTCATTGATAATTGTTTAGCTAACGGCATCACTTTTGGGGCCATTCTTGAAAAGAATCCTAAAATGGTATTGCCGAGGCCATCTCCATAGTATGCTTTATAAACTGGAAACCGTGAATTAACTACATAGACGGGGGTTGGTTTATCATGATTGTAATGGATGATCATTATTATAAAAACAATAGTGTTTTCAATTGTTATTTAATCACTATAATACCCATTTGCTAACTCGTCAATGAAATCTCGATATGTTTTGATATCCATGATACCGCCGGCAAATAACCGTCTACAGATATCAGCTGCTTCATTAATTATTTCTGGAGAGTTATTTCCAGCTCGGAATCCTCCTACAAGAACATCTAATCGTGATATATCATTGATAACACTATCAGGACAAGTGTTTCCAATCCTTGGATTTTGCAGTCCACTTCCGCTATAACCAGCTGCTTCATCTAGTTTTTCTAAACCCGTTTCTTGTAAATAATCATCATCATCATCATCATCAGGTGGTAGTTGTTGTTTTTTAGGAGAGAAAGATATTTTCTTTGCAGGCTGCTGTCGCCGCTTTTGCAATTTTGGTTGTTTAAACTCTTCGTATTGATTATACACTAGACTCACCGCATCGATATATTCGATGTATGATGCACTATCTGTCTTAATTTGACTTTTTTTAGTTTTGATTTTATAAAATATATCAGCCCAATGAGCGAAATTCTTAACAAACTTATGATGTTCTGGTTTCAACCATTTTTTTCTGTTTTCATAAGACGTAACAACAAGCGCAGGAATTTCTGCTGGATCAGTCTTATCAATTTCTGCTAACCCTTCCTCGTTAAATCTCACGCGTAAATCATCTACTGTTCTTTTTGATTCTATTTGTTTTGTTTGTTCAGTTTTCGCTGCTAGTTTTTCAAGTTCACCAATAACAGATTTTCCCGTCTCGGGACCATCTCCCAGTAAAGCACGCTCTACCCCCTTCGTTGCTGTGGTTACTGGTTTAAACAATTCTTCAGACCCCAGAGCAAAATCAGTTTGTAAACTCTGTCGTTGTTGCAGTTTATTTCTTACAGAGTCACGAATTGGTATAAATTTCTTAATTGCATCCAGTCGTTCACGAGCCAATCGGGTTGTTAATGCTTCATTGACCATTATTTGAAATCAGAAACCATTTTTCAATTGTAAAACAATTTTTCCCATCGATGATTCCATCCTTAACGGTCCAATTTTTAATTGCTGTGAAATATTTTTATTTTTTATCCATTGATTTTGCCTGTTTTGGTGCCATTTTGGTGGTTTTCAGTTGAAAATCTCAAAGAGATTTTACAGTCAAGTAGTCGATTTTACATGGGATTTTCCATAAGGAAAAGCTGTTAAAACTCATTTTTGATGATTTTTAGCCATTTTTCATCAATTTTTGCCTGTTTTCAGTGATGTTTGGTCATTTTTCATCGATTTTCATCAAAAAACCTCGTAGGGTCAAGTAGTCGATTTTGCATTGGATTTTCCATAGGGAAAAGTTCTTAAAAGAACTTTCAAAGCTGTTAGGATTCTATTTTATTTTCGCAGTGTGAAATATTTTCACTGATTCAATCAAAAAATGACAAAAAAAAAAATGAAAATCTCAAGGAGATTTTACTGTCTGACAAAATCTTTTGAGGGTCGGTCAATCAAAATAGTTCATTTTCTTGAATTAACGCTCGTAAGTTTCTAATTTTAGAATTAACTTCCTTTTTCAATTCATATTCGTTACCCAATTCTTTTCGTATTCCTTCCACGATAGTATATAACGGAACAAACACATCTACTTCACTGGAAAATGCAAGAGAGTCTCGAATAGAATTTTGAATTTTTTTGATGAGTGCATATTTCTTTGGTAACATATACTTGTTAGTGCTAACTCCGTATTCTATATCCTGAAAATCCGACTTGATTTGATCAGGATTTAACCCATCTGACAATTTAATATTCTGATTTTTCAATTTTGCAATTTCAACTATGATGCTATTCATATTATCAGAATTCATATATGATAATACATATTTCTAATTCATTTTTCAAAAATAAAAGAGCCGTTAATATTTTCAAAATTAATTCTGTATATATAAATATCTTTTTTAAAATTAATTCTGTATATACAAATATCTTTTTTAAAATTCAGTCTGTATATATAAATATCTTTTTTAAAATTAATTCTGTATATATAAATATCTTTTTTAAAATTCAGTCTGTATATATAAATATCTTTTTTAAAATTCAGTCTGTATATATAAATATCTTTTTTAAAATAATTCTGTATATATAAATATCTTTTTTAAAATTAATTCTGTATATATAAATATCTTTTTTAAAATTCAGTCTGTATATATAAATATCTTTTTTAAATAATTCTGTATATATAAATATCTTTTTTAAAATTAATTCTGTATATATAAATATATTTTTAAAAATTAATTCTGTATATATAAATATAAATGCAGACAAAAATAAATATCAACCATGATGAGCGGTTATCAGTCATTTGACCCCCTTGATATAGGCCGCTGTGGTTCTATTTGCATTCATTGGGTCCCCTATTAGGCCTTTGTGTCTTTCATAGGGTTCCTTTGTTAGAGCATTTTTCTGTTTCTGTTTTATATCAGAATGTTTTTGCTCTTTGAGATATGACCCTATGACCGTTTCTTTTAGCCGATAATTCATTCTGGGGTTACCCAATGTGCATCCACGAACCTTTTTTTGGCCGGTAATTCATTTTGAACACCATACGGGGCTACCCAAATGTGATGGAGAGCTAATTACATCCATGGATGTTATTTATTTTAGGGCATTGTATGTGTTTACATTCAACATGCAACCCATGAAATCAAATTCATGGTTGCGAAAGTTGTCAAAAACCGACAACCCACCGCAACCATGAATTTGATTTCATGGGTTTGCATGTTATGTGAATGCACACAGAGGGGTTGCCCTCCCTCCCCTCAATTAAATAGAAAAAAAAAACATCCACCGTTTCACCATCAGACAATTTGTCTGCTATGGGGCGCGAACATGTGAAGAATAATTGTCTGGGTTTACAAGCCAAACACGATACCGTTAGACCACTGTTCACGTACATAAAGAATAACGTTTTTTAACATATATATGTTGTAAATATTCATATAGTATATAAAGGGACTTAATACAGCAATCCGCAAGGTATGCTATTTTATTTTCTTGAATTACTTATTAATGGTGTTTCACAGTATTTAAATGAGACAGCATATTTGACTTAAACACTAAAACAAAGAATATAATTGTTTGAAAACATTTCTTTTCTTACAAAACAATGCCCAGCCGCTGAATCGCAATAACCCATAAAACAAGTTAACACAATCTAAGGGAGAAAGTATATAAGGTAATTTAATACAGCAATCCACAGGGTGTTATTTTATTTTCTTAAATTACTTATTAATGGTGTTTCACGGTATTTAAATGAGACAGAATATTTGACTTAAACACTAAAAAAAAAAGAAAATATTTCTTTTCTTATAAAACAATACCCAGCCGCTGAGGGAGATAACTCCCTTGGTTCATTTGTATACTAACTATTGTTTGTCTAATTCATTAATAACATCACTGGAGAATCTTTCAATGTAGTCTTGAGGGGATTTTATGATTTTGTCGCTGACTTTGTCAGTGTCAGGTTCATAATTTCTGACTGATTGTCCATTTTTTTATTCGTTTGTCATAATAGCGTTTTAGTTCCCTGTATCGTTTGCCGCCACACCTAAGACATAATTGTGACCTTCCCCTAACCCCAACCCCACATCGAATACAGGGTAACGGACCAAGGCTTCCACGACGAAAGCTTTGCATATGATACCAACAGAATTCATTTCTGCATGATTTGTTACATGGTGTCACTGATCCAATCATAAGCCATTTGCAATGATTCATTATACTTAAATCTTTCATTTAAATGCTTGTTTTAATTATAGTATGGAGGAGTTCGAGAGATTATCGAAAATTAAGCCCTGGAAAAGTGTTCAATTCAATCTTGATAGAGTTTCTGATATACCAAAGAATAAAATTCTTGATAGAACCTTGATTAGTAAAATCAGAGACTGTTTTAATGAATTCAAGCGTGATGGGGCAGCTCATTGTTGGTCAACATTTCGAATTGATGGTGTTGTTGACGCTACCATGAATGATGATAAAGCAGCAGTGATAATCTCACGTCTTGGGGAAGAAAGAAATTTTTTTCGAATAAAATTCCTTATCCGTGATAATGGAAAATGGATCATTAGGGACAAATACGAGCCTATTCTTAAGGACAAAAAAACTGTCACTGTGACTCAGGATTCAAAACCAGGAATTTTGACTGGAATTGACAAACCCTACTACGAAAGATCTTATCCTGTCACAGCAGTTGTTTACGGGATATATCCGCTCAATGACAAACCTGATATTGCAAAACTAGCACCCATGAAATATTCGACAGGGCTCAATTGTGTAGCAGCACGAATAATGGAACACTTCACAAATGCGTCCCGGGGAAATAAACTAACTGATCTAAGACGAAAAAAAATAACCGAATGGGAACTGACAGTGAAACAGCATGGGGCAACAATTCAAGATATAGCCAAATTAGAAACATCATTGAGATTTCCAATATCGGTAAGGACAATCACCGGTGAAGTATTATACGAATCGAAATATAATAAAAATGGAACCCCAATACAGATTATTGATCATAACGAACACGCGTGGTCATCTGCAGTAACAATATTCCCACGGGATAGAACCGTAAAATATCTATCCCAAACCGAAGAGTTTTTTTCAGAGCAGAAATTATTTGATGCTATTTACCATTTGAGTAAAAACGATCCTGTGTCAGTGTGGCTATTTCATAGTACTTCAGACGAAGAATGTAGATTTGATCAGTTTGTAAGGCCCAACGGAGAATTATACCGTACTGAAGAGCTGCATAATCAAATGAAACAACTAGCTAGTGAGTTTTCTCTGGAGGAAGACAACGATCAATTATTAGCAAACTGTTTTACAGTACCATCCATTGCAGCACATTTTGCTAGAAAGAAAAACGCGTGGAAACCAACCCGAAGTGAGTTCTTATCAGATGTCAAATTGTCCTGTCTTGAATACAGCCATGGAGGATTATGGAACACAAAATACACCGCTGATACCGTTATTTCAGTTGATATGATTGCGTGTTATTCAGGAAGTTTTCTTGGGTATGGAGAGTGTGAGAAATATTTCAAACGATTTGGACACCCTACACACGAAATGACCCGTGTTGCTATTAATGGACCACTGCCACATTTCGATTTAACCGGATTCGCTTGTGTAGTATCATTTGAAATGGCTGAAGGACTTCATCCGTGTAGTTATCTTTGGATTGGTAAACACATGTCTGAAAAACACTGGATGCCAATAGTGTTATTACGGTATATGCTTGATTGTAAGATGTTAAAATCATTAATTGTCAGTGAAGCAATTATATCCTATCGAGCACAGAAATCAGTCTGGTTACCACAACCTGATCTAGAAAAAATAATTAGCGAAGAGCGAAAACTGTTTCCAAATTTCAGTGAACAACAAATCATGGATTGGTCCCAACAGTTATTTGAAATCAGAAACAATGAAGCAAAAGACCTTGGACGAAGAATAATCGGTAAATTTACCCAAGGTGGCAAAGATGATAATACGAGATATTCTTCACGATTGATTATAGACAATGCTGAATACGATTTTGTAATCACGGATTTAACGAATAGGGGCCTATATGTCAATCGTAAGGACGCATTTATGTCCGATGGAACCAAATTGGGTACAATTGTTACTTACACTGATGGATACAATCCGCAGTACACACATTTGAGAGCTTCTATGCTTGGTTATGCTTCTATTAATTTATTTTCAATGATCAATAGATTTCCTACCACCGCAGTTAGAGTTGCTACTGACTCATTTTACATAAATAGCAAAATGGCTGATTTTAAGGCTACTGGCAACGAGAATTGGGGGTCATGGAGAATTAAGAAAGAAATGCTTCATGATTATATTCCATCAGCAGATGTTACCATTGAAAATAATTACTTAGAAAGCAATCAGTGTCCAGAATTTTCTAGTGCACCACCGATTTCTGATCCAATATGCCTGTATAAAACAGTTTATTTAAACGGTTGTGGCGGGTCAGGAAAAACAACCCGGGTAATTGAGTTATTTCGTGTTTCCAATCCAAACATGACTGTGCTAACACCAACTCATAGACTTGCAAGAGAAATGATACAGAGAGGGGTAAATGCCTGCACTTATCACAGCTTTTTCCGATGGAAGGGAGATAAATGGACTCCTGAGCGCATGGGAGAGAAATTTATTCCTGAATTCATCATGTGGGATGAAATAGACACAGTGTCCGAAGATGTCTTAAAAATATTTCTTGAGTGGTTGTTATTGAAGAATACAAAAGTCGTCATGTGCGGTGATCACGGGCAACCACCACCATTTGTCGGTGCATCCCCCCATGAATGGCTAAAGGGTTTTGTAGACTATTATGAAGAAATTGATACCGATCATAGATCACTTGATAATGAATTAAAAGAATTTAAGAAACTAATTAGATTACAACCGGATAAAATCCAGTGTGAAATAGCCCGTGAAATAATTTCGGAAACTCCCATGAATGAGTTTTGGGAAGCGTGGAGACCAAATGATTTAATCATTGCAAGTAGAAAAATAGTCAGGGACACACTTCAGATGAAGTTATTTGAATTGCATAAACAAAAATTTGCAACACTTCCAGTGCCCCTCTGTTATAGGCCATCGGATACACGAAAACAGAACATCGAAGTTGATATTCCAGGCCTGACAGAGTCAGGGCGTGAAAAGAAGATTCTCGTATTAAATGATATTGTGCTGGTTGATATCAATGTCGTTGAAGATGCATTGCGTGCTAATAAATCCCCGTGGACGCTAGGTTATGCAGCAACAATACACTCTTCACAGGGATTGACTATATCGGATACAATTGTTTGGATGGTAGATAATCGCATAGAATGGTCGAATTTAGTCTATCTCGCAGTGTCTAGAGTACGAAAAATAAATCAACTTCGAAGAATTGTCTTCGATGATGAAATCATTGGCGATGATGAAATCATTGGCGATGATAATGATATTATTGATAAAAAAAACTCTCCGGTTACAAACAACAAGACAAAAAAAAAACAACGAGAATTTGATATTGATGCTGAATTAATAATCACTTTGAAGCAACAACAAAATAATCACTGCGCAAGTTGCAATTGTATAATGCGTTGGCAGTATTCGGATAAGGATCCTCGCCAATTCACCGTTGACAGAAAAAATAACAATCTCGGTCATGTCAGAAATAATGTGATGTTGACTTGTCTTGAGTGCAATAGACGCAAGGATGCTAGTTAAGCCCATGCGGTGGTAATTGAGTATCCTCAGGTATCACTTGTAATTGTTGTCTAGTAAAACTCCGTTGAGGGGCAGTTGAATCCAGTTTATAGATTGGAAGTCTACCCGTAGATCGTGTTATACTAGATATCTTGTGTGCAGTAACACTCCAAATAGGATCAGTAGCCCTTTTTGTGCCACCCTCAAGCTCTCCTGGTTCGTATAAGTACCTCACAATGACATTACTACCAAGAATTGGTTGGGAAACGCTAAAATCTTTTTGAATTTCCATTTCAGGTATTGACTTCTTTTTAATCGCATTGATAGGTTTCATGTTGATGGTTCTAGTAATCTCGTTATTCAGTGCAGTAATCACAGCTGGTAACCTTTTAACCCATTCACGGGATCTTTTTTCTTGGATGAATTCTTTTGCGTATTGATATCCAAATAACCGTTCAGCAAGGGTTTTATTAAACCGTTCTACAATTGCCTGATCACGATGTAGCGCAGTATGTCCTCGTCTGATAGTGACTTTATGATTTTTCATTATTGATAACACTGCACCCTGAAATTCCTTGCCAGGATCAATTTGTAATAGATTTGGCCAGTGCAGAGGACCCCTTCGATAAATCCTTTCAAATGCAGAAGCCACTTCAGTGGCTGATTTTGTTTTTAACGGTTCTGCTTCTTTGTATCGACTTGCAATATCAACTACGGTTAATGCGTATTTGTAACCACGATCATGTGGCAGAAATAATATATCAGCCTGATGAACTTCATTGGGTCCGGTCACATCAAAATGCGAGAAATTGATTTGTTTAGGCGGTGGTAGATAAATTTGCCATAGTGCCTGTTTGGATAACCAATGAGCCGCAGTTGTTTTTTTTCACTTTTGCAGCGCTAGCGAGTTTATGGATTGCTGATTTACCCCTCCAGTATCCTCTTGGGGAATAATAAATAGATTCCATGTTGTTATTAATTACCAGCACCTAACATCAATTTACTTTTCATAGCCGATTTTATCAAAAAGGAAGCCAATTTTTCTTTGAAAGATTTATCAGAAATAGCATTTAACGCATGAATTAATTTCACATCTGCTAGATGCCTGTGCTGCAGATTACTGCTTTTATAAGATACATCATGAAGGTGACAGGCCTTATCAATAGCGTTTATTGGTTCCTCACCGGGTCGGGGCTGATTTTGATCATTGAGTCTGATATCAAGTCTTGTTCCCGGTCCACAGTAGCTATATCCTGGAAGGTGCTTTTCTCCAGGGTATTTTGCCCATGGGGTTCCAGGGAGTTTAGTTAGCTTGGCTGCGATATCACCTCCTCGTTTTTTTTTAAAGGTTCCTTGAGTTCCTTGGGTTTAGAAACAAATCTAAATTTCTTTGTACTACATTGTACGCATTTACCAGAAAGCGCTGATCGGTTATTTTTAGTTGTAATCGTCGTCAAGTCATCTGTGCCAGTACGTTTTTTACACTTCACACAATATAAATCCATAATTTATATATAACGGCATGAATATAATTGATTATTCATCTACCCGACGACGGGAACCTATTAAACATCATGAAATGTTGCCGAATTCAATTAGAATGATTATAATCGGACCATCTGGAAGCGGAAAGACACAACTGCTACTTAATTTGATAACGAGATGGATGAAATGGAACAAATTGTATTTAATAGCCCCGAGTGTAGACGATCAGCGATGCTATGAAGTGCTAAAGGATTTTAACGAGAAAGCAAAAGAATTTCAAATCGATGAAGATTTTATTGAGTTTATTACTGATATAGAGGAAGCCCCGAGCATTGATGCTATTGATGGAAGTATTAACAATTTAGTGGTATACGATGATATCATGTTAGATAATCAAAAAAATCCTGCTAGAATATTTTCCCGAGGCAGGCATAAAAACACTGATGTGATCTATGTCACTCAACGATACACTCAGATACCAAAAGTGATCAGAGATAACTGCAATGTGTTGTGTGTATTTAACGGCGTTGATACTCATACGCTACGAAATATTCATCAGACCTGGTGCAGCGGTGATATGAATCATAATCAATTTAGAAATTTCTTTAGTCACGCTCAGTCAAAACCACACGGATTTGTGACAATAAATTTAGCAGACCCTAGGACACGATATCGTATCGGACTTGATCAAATATTCGGTTAAAATCACCGTAAACCTTAGCAGCAGAGAGGGTGAGTGACAACGACGTTGCGGCATCAACGAAAACGCGAATGTTTTCAGACAACAATCACTGTCATTTTTTTTTCTAGTTATTTCGCGAGAAGGGTCTAGTGTTATTTGGAGGGTATAATCAAAAATAAAAACAAAAAATGTTGTAGGATTCACCCTCTCTTCACCCTCTTAGACCACTCGACCACACAGGACTCCGGATCAAAAAAGCATTTCATTGAAGGCGTACTTTGTAGCATATTCGTTAGTGTTGCAAACAGAGACACGTGTATAATTTAGGCACAATCACAGAAAGACGACCTCAGGATTCCACCTCCAATCCATCAACACAACAAAACAAGACTCATTTTGTATTACATTTCTAAGAAAAGAAAGACGTTACCCGCATCCACACCAAACCTTCATAATAGTGCAGTGGCACATAGCGAAATACTTTGGGTATATATGTATATACGCTGGACTGTGCAATGAAGGTCTTCAGCTAGTGAGGATAGGTATTTGGAGATTGGTCAATAAATGTTGCCTTATATCAATGAACAGGTGATTTTTAAGTGTGTTAGTGGAATACTTTGTAAAACTAGCTTGAGAGATTGCTTCGTGTTACTATGTTTCCATACGACGTTTTCCCCATGTACAAATTTGAAAATTTACTTTATTTTCTTATCCCTGAGATTTGAGTTCCTTTCCCCGTACATGCGATGATACTGATATTGGCGCATGGGAAAACTGACCTAATTGCAAAAAGGAGCGTCTGTCGTACTTTGACAAAGTAATTATAATCATTTGATGTTTCTAAACTGAACTCACAAAGTCACGCAAAGGGTACCGTTGAAGGAACCTATAATGCTTGGGGAAGAATGCTCGCTAAGAATGATTCCCTACCGTTTTATGTGTATCTCAAACATATGCCGGATGGGTATGGGTTTGATTCCCAAGATCACTTTAGTTTGAGACGGCTGCTACCATGTGTCCTTGGGCATTGCACCTTGCACCAGTTGACTTAGTATTAAATAAACCATTGTGTTTATCTGAAATAATGGTAGGAGATTCCAATAAATATTATGATTATTTTGGTCTAATATGGTTTACAATGAAGACTTTACCTTGAAGTCGAATTCTGACCAAATCTAAAGGATGTAAGGCAAATGTAGCTATCACTCCACCAATGGAACCAGCCGCTAAAGTTTCCAATTTAATATTGTGGAATAATGTTTTGCTCCCCACTGCGGCCGAAAACGAGACATCTTTCACCTCTCTTGAATCCATTTTTACGGAATTTTATGTCGATATGAAACGGATAAATTCGTTTTTTTTAGGACCGTCGATGGTTCTTAAACCTCTGATGTAATCTTGGTCACTTTTGGCGGAAGGACGCTGACATGTTTCTTTGGAACAACACTGTTTGTCTTTCATTATGGGATCCCACAGCTGATTATAGGTTACATCAGCAGTGCTTAAATGGAAAAGTTATTGTTTGGATATGTGGGTTGGGCAATGTAATGACGTTCAATTGAGAAAACTACCTAATGTATTTTTATACCGTACTTCCTGGTAGATTTCGAAACTTGTAAAGAACATACTAAAATAAACCACAAGCATAACTACGTTGTACGAGAATTAATAACTTTTCTTCTTCAAATACCTCCGATTACTTTTTCAAAGTTCGTTCTGCAATTTACTCGCTCAGATATCAATAAAGTGCGTTAATGCCAAAATGAAAATGAAACCAAATATGTATTGTGTAAGTAAAGTTGATTATGAGTTTATATAGGAGATCTTACTGTTGGAACTCGTAGTTTGGAACAGATATACTCGAACTATACCTAACGCATGAGAATTTAATCCCAACGTTATACAGAACATATTTCAAACCTATTCGCGACCGGCACGGGTTGGATGCTTTGCAATCATTTATTGTGACATGCATCAATTTAGTCAAACAGAATAGGGTAGAAGTAAGAAAAGAACAAAAGGTAAATTACACATAAAAAGTGATTTAAACTTTATGTACATTACACTGGCAAGTAAATAAATTTAAAAAAAAAATAAACAAAAATAATTAAGATAAGGGTAATAATTTTCTATCTAACTGTAAGTAAAAAGTAAATTTTAAGATTTTAAAACGGTGTTGATACGATTGTGCGATCAGATGGAAATACAAACGTTTGATACGAATGTGCGATAAGACAGAAATACAAAAGTTGTATTTCGAGAAAAACCGAAATTCTTCATTATAAGATGATATTGACGTCCAGTATAAGTTATAATTATTCACAAGCCTTTATAATATAAAATAAATATTTTACAAACCTTCAAATTCATTATGAGATTTTCCACTTACCTTTACGCTATTTAATACAATAATCACGTTTAATTTACGCGTGACAGACACTATTCCTGTAATTTGTCAAGAAATACTCAAAATCATTATGGTGTTTCGTAACAGTGTTCCGTCAAGAACACTAACATGAAGGAGTCTACAGAAAAGTTCAAGTTAGTTGGTATTTACATAAGAGCAATCAGCCCATGTCCAAGGAAAATTGAAGTTCATTACCCGACATATATGCAGTACGTTTTCAAGGAAAACGCATCTCACCTCTCGGTATTGAAAAAGGAAGTACACGTGGAGGGAAATTACCTGATCGCTTTCATTATTCACGAAGTCATTTTTGAGCTGGTCACTGTTACGCTCTATTTGTTTTAGTGTGTTGTGTTTAGTGTATCTTTGTTTATATTTGAGTTCTTCTAAAACCACCATCGTCATTTTAGAAGCGAAAACTAGCTTCGCCCCTCCACAGCATACAAATACGATAGCATCTGTACTCCTAACCAAGAGTTTCAGCTTATTTCACAGATGTAATTGTTTACCTATATTACAGAAACATAAGCTAAAGTGAGTGTCCGTTGTACTTATATTTGGGGACATACCGCCCGATATATTTTAAGCTTGACATAGCATCACTGTTCTCCTCATTCCTATCCACCCACCACCCACCCCATCACTATATGTGCTGGAGAGTGGTTTATGTACATGTTTCTAGATGCATATAGTACGTGGACATCATCAAGAACCGTTCTGCTACTGTACCAGACATAGTAAACAGATACGACGAAATAATGGCGCTTTAGGTGCAGCTGATGAAAACACTTAAACGGAACAAGCATGAGGTCTTCTTTAATTTATGTTTCGGTTGAAGATAATATTGGAGAAAATCTAAATGTCATCTGGTAATGAAAGTAACTATGAGAGGCTTACATTGCCTGTTGGAAGAATCTTACAAAGAGGATGAGGCCGTGTGAATGCTACAAATATTCTGAGACATTACCGCACAGCTAAAATAAACCTATGCACTGCACGTCTCCTTTAGAGTTATTTATGGTGATTATTGAGACAACCGTGCATGTACCCGTCTGAGCCTCCGTTCCAAAAGTATGTCATACTTATTAATAATCCATTGTCCCATATACAGACTGGTATTTCACCACAACCTAGGAAATAATAATCATTCAAGTGTGTGATATGTTGAATGGATAGTGTGCCAGTCGCATACAATAACAATAGTACAAATTATGTTTACTATAAAATATGACATATTCTTAGAATTTCTTGTCTGTTACGAGGAATAGCTGTAGTCGATGAATCAGTTATGAACAAGAAAAAAATGCGAAAATTAAGCTATATTTAGTTATAATGTGCTTTCCATTAATCGCAGATTTATTGATTCTTTCATGTCTGTCCGTCACGGTGAAACATATCTCATAATAAATGTGAAATGAATGGGTATATGGTCCCCTAATATGGCTGTCTGTCACTAGGAAAAAAAATTAATATAATAAGTAAAATGTATGGACATAAATGTATCTATTACTTTTAGATTCCATAATGTACAATGCACAGTCATAACAACACCTTCTGGTGGCGACTTAACAAAAACGCTTTGAAAGCCATTTTTCTCATTTCTGTAGTATTTTCTGTAACCCCAATGCAGAGTTTACCAACACGGTGCTATTTAAAGCTGAAAGTCTGTAAATGGACGCGAATTAATAATATTTTGAAAATTTCTAATTGTCCAGGTTTTTTCAACGCGCAGCGAATTTCTGAACAAATCATAGTATAATCAGCTGACTGTGATCCGAATTTGTTTCTTTAACTTTATGTTCACATATCTTAAGTATTCAAATAACAACCTAAGACCGTACTTTACACTACGTTTGTGAGTCCTCATACTCCTTGTATCGTTTAATGATATGCTCCTTTTGTTTCTATTTGAATAAATGAATTTCAAACGTTCCGATTATGAATTTAGATAATATCATAGGGATGGAATTACATTACTGACTTTTCCATTATATCCAGATAACAGATTGCTGATGAACCTAATGCATGAAAATTATTGGTTTCTAAAAAAAACTAAAACTTTTTATTATTATAATAAATAGCAGTTGATTTTTATTAATCTCGGCAGATAATTTGTGTTCGTGAAAAGTATTTACTAATCACTAAGTATTTCTTATTATTTGTGAATGGGTAGTTAAATTTGTTCAATAGTCATTCGCATCACGTTGGACACGAGCATGGGTGATAGCTACGGTAATTTGTATTGAACCTTCAGCCATATAGAGGTTAATATCTGCGTCTTTGCATGCAATGCCTTATATATACAAAGTGTTTCGCACGAAATCATCTGTAGACTACGTCACAGCACTGGTCTAATTTTACAAAATAGCT
Source organism: Unio delphinus (assembly GCA_029339505.1). Lineage (NCBI taxonomy): Eukaryota > Metazoa > Mollusca > Bivalvia > Unionida > Unionidae > Unio > Unio delphinus. The sequence goes on along the minus strand of JAQISU010000095.1, from coordinate 111,659 downwards.
GGCCGAGTGTGTCCATTATTTCTCAAGGACTATCCTACACACAGTACTGTGAATAACTGATGGGCAAATAGTATAAAGTGTACCAAACATTTCTCAAGGAGTATCCTACACAGCGTATGGTGAATAAATGATGGGGAAATGGTATGAAGTGTACCAAACATTTCTCAAGGAGTATCCAGCACACCGTATGGTGACTGAATGATGGGGAAATAGTATAGAGTGTACCAAACTTTTCTCAAGGAGTATCCTACACAGCGTATGGTGAATAAATGATGGGGCAATAGTATAGAGTGTACCAAACATCTCTCAATGACTATCCTACACACATTATGGTGAATAAATAATGGGGGAAATATTATAAAGTGTGCCGAATACATGAAGGGGTAAATGTATACAGACATACAGAAAGAGATATTGCTTAACATATATCTTATTTATATCCACCCATGGTTGATTGGCGTGATATTATTTTTAATTATCATTTTTAGTATGACAGCTGGTATTAAGTACGGATACATTCAAGTGTATTCTTTTCATAATGATTTAGGAGAATGCACCAACCACTTTATTATGTTGTCTTAAAACAAAAGGGGTTATAATCTGCTTGCACAACACTGATTCTATCTCTGAAACACATTAATCCATAAGGAAATTTTAAAAATAGCAAACGTTACAAAGAAAGTTGGCTTTTGATGTTCAAATAAAATGAAGGACCTCCAAAGTTACCGATGACATAGATTTGAACAATGTTTTCACTCTGACTTTAAACCTGTGTAAGATATATATATATATATATATATATATATATATATATATATATATATATATATATATATATATATATATATATATATATATATATTGCAATTACTTCATACACACTTCAGGTATTCATAACATATAGACAAACAAGATACTGTAAAAGAAATCCTCATTTAAGTTTTGCAAAGCCACATCTATCCTCATCTTTCCGTGATCAAGTCGAAATGTAAGTCAACAGTTACACTGTGTTTCAATAGCTAAATCATGCATGTTAAAGAATCAAGTAAAAAATAATAATACAAGCTACAAGCTTGTGTATGTGTACGTGTAGTTGAGAAAGATGCTAATTTATACATCTACATTCTAACATCTGAAGATGAACTCTTCCCTCTATCAGCGTATACCCCCCTCCCAGATTGTAAAATTGAGGGTAAAAAGAACCTTGATGTCAGAACTGAGGATCAAGTTAAAAATGTGGGGGTCAAAAATGTACTGACAAATATTCATCTGACCCGTACTTTTTCAGCTTGAAATAGGATATTGCAACTTGTACAACATACAAGCTTTTTACCATAAGCATACAAATGAACCAACATGCACAATTAACGCACAAATACATTGTCCATTCAAAAAATTATGTTATTCATTGTTCTTTTAGTTTAAAATCGTACTTTTAAGAGTCTCCTTATAATCTTTCTGTATCAATATTATAGACCATCACTATACATATAAGCCAATGCAAATATCCAGATAAATCTTTTTTAACCAAAAGGCAGTTAATTTACTGACTGTCATTGGTTTCATTTGTACTTTGTGCTAGAACATATTAATCAAAACATCAAGAAGGCTAATGATTCATCTTTTTTCTAATAAGTTACACTGGAACTTTCAGATCTTTCTTAACGTACCCACCACTCGCCAATCACTGAACTAGCTAAACTTAACCGCCACCCGCTACCCGCTGAACTAGCTAATCTTATACGCCACCTGCTGAACTTACCCACAACCCACCACTCTCTGAACTGACCTGCCACCTGCCATTAACTGAATTAGCTGAACTTACCGACTGCTGTCACTGTTTGCTGCTTGGTACGATTTAGGTCAGCTCCTTGACATATGGTTGACAATAGCCAGTACCGTGACGTCATCATTCCTATTAACTCAATAGGAACTCCACTTTCCCAATGTTTCTATATAGTCCCAAACCTTTTGTCCCTAGAAACCCTCAGCTGTGCCGATTGTTTCTAAAAGTATGTTTGATATCAAGGTCTATGGTCGCAATGATGTCTCTGGGCTAGCTGTGTTATGCTCATGTTAAATTTCCATATGCCCAAATCGTCCCACGATGTTTTTGACTTGGTTTTCCATAGGCCCTATAAATTTTCGTCTTATGTCGTCCCATGGTGTTTTTGCCTATATGACCTCATATGTCCTATTTTGTCCCCTTTAAATACTGATGTCGAGCTATTTTGGTATTTTGCTAGTTAGTTTCACAATGCATGGCAAATTTTATCATATACGCAGCCGTAACGTAGCATATTATCAGGTAAGCGTCATTAAATGTAGTTTAAGCTACCTAACTAGTTTTAAATACTTCATGTGAATGAAATTAAATAATGTTAGCAACATTTAATGACGCTGATCTGAAAATGTACTGTACTACAGATATGACAAAGTTCTCAATGCTGTGTGGAATGACAGAAAGCACTGATCCATGCACATAAACTGGACTTGTACACTTCATAACATCGTGGACAGAAAAGTAATATAACACCTAAATGGAATTTCTTTGTCTTGGTCCGAAATCCCAACAAAGATTCTATTAATCACTGGACACTCGGGTCACAAATATCCCAACTCTCTCATCAACTACAGAAAACTTAGTAACAGCCAGAAATATTTGTCGAACGTACATTCTTTTAATTTTGTTAAGCATCTCCAAGGTGTCCCAGCTGAATCCAAAATATATCCACATTCTTTAATAAAATAATGCACTTACCTGCCAGAAGGAATAATTTATCCCTCCACACATTAATTCATACGTAAATTACACTGTAGCATTACAATATTTCCAAGGCAGAAAAAATAAATTTTCGAAGAAACCCTGATAGTTCAGCACATGTTTGTCCGATAGGGTCTGTATTTTGTCCGATAAGGTCTGTATTTTGTCCGATAGGGTCTGTATTTTGTCCGATAGGGTCTGTATTTTGAGGGTCATTCATACAGTGGGATGAGTTTACCATCAATATTAATTTTACAACACAAAAATGTCACAAACAGTTTCAGCACAGTGACACAGATCTCTAACTGCCCACGAATAATCTAATGCAACATGTTACTCTTCGTTACAGCTTGTAAAAAGTATAACTACAGAGGAGATATGTACCCAGTATCGTTTCATTATTTACAATATACTTTGCAGAATTGGAACTGATGAAAATGATACATTTTCTTGCAATAAATAGTAATTATTTATTGTTAATTTCATATAACATCCATATATCAAATATAATGAAATATCTTATTACTATGAAATGTCTTATGTTGTTTTTTTCTTTGCTCACGCGCATAAACTGTACAATTCAGATGTAACGGTCACACCACAGCACTCATTAACATATTTGTATTAATGAGCCGCATGTAAACACTTGGATGTTGACTTTATTACACTACTTTTAACTTTATGGGAAAATATGGGTGAGAAAAATAATCTACGTTTGGGTTTGGACCGAGACAAACAAATCCCAGTCAGGGGATTACATTATATATTATATTGACTGCGATTTCCTTGTCTCGGTCCGAACCGTAATATAAATTGTATATGTCTTTCCCGCAAAGCGCACAACAGATTTGAAATAAAATGCATACTTCAATTCGTATATAATTCACACAATGTCTTTACAAAAAATTCAAGTAGCTCAAACAGAATTTAAAAAAGGATCTAAACATGAAGATTTAATGAAGTCGAATGTTGAATCACTTCAAATATTCGGATCAAAATCTCCAATAGGTATGGGGTAAAAGCATATTGACGAAAAATGAAAATAATTTCGTTTAGACTTTTGTTTGGCTCTATTAGATCTGTGGCAAAAATACCGAGGTTTGTTTTCTTCTTTTCATGAAATGTCAGAGCGTGACTTTCCCAAAAGTTGGGAAAATGATTTGAATGATAAGATAAGATACCACAACCGTTCTTGCGTCAACGAAATAAGGCCATGTTTCACATACACAAGGACATTTTAGTGGATGATTTAGACACGTCTCCGGCAAATAGTTGTCTGCTGAAGAAAAACGATGTTTAAAACTACTATTTAAATATTTAATGAGTACAAAACTTTCGTGGCATATCTACAGCCCGAGCGAGGAGGAAGTATATAATGTACATAACTGGCCTTTTATTAGTTACAGAGGTCAGTGAAGAACATTTGTTTGGTTGTCACAAGTTAAAATTGGCCATCTGCTCCTAATGGTTAGGCAGCGACGTCATTTGAAAAACAGCTACTACATTTCCATAAAAGCTTGTTTGAAAATTTTTCCCCTAAACAACAGTTAGCAGCTTCACATTGACACCTTGCATTGTTGGTAAATTGATTGAGTTTAGGTGCACTTTGTTCAAAGATGACAATGTATAGTTACCTGCCGTCCCCGTAGCAGCATAAGTCTGACTAAATTATTAGCGGGCGACCGAAACGACGTTATTACCAAAACACCTTAAGTTATTCGCAAATGACCCAAAGTCATTAGCACAGGACCGGAGGTTGGTTATTAGCAAAGTAACTTTAGTTACAACCTTTAACTGCGACGCTTTATGGAGAAGTAAATTTTCAGCTGCCAGTCGTTGTACCTTGCAAATGTTTTGGTTACATGGCTTTAACTTTAAGGTTACAAAAACTCTTCCTGCCGCAAACAAGTTACACATGCAGATTTTGCGACATGCAGATTTTGCGACAAAGTATTGATGAGTTACAGTCCACTTCTGACACCAGCATACGTTGACTTATTAATATTTTTCTTATTCTTAATTTATACCATAAAATATCCCCATCAATATAATCAAATAGTTTAGCAAAATTGACAATACACAAAACATTTTCGTTTTTCGTGAATTAACTAATAATGCATGTAAAGTATAACAAAAATTATCGACTGTGGACAAAGTATGTTTCATTAAAAAAAAATGTTCGAAGATCAACATATACCTCATTATATTCTCCACTCATTTAACGTGTCCATTATTTAAAACCCCTGGCGAACAGTAATAATTCAATAAGTGTTTACTTTATTTACTTAAACTTGCTTATGATTAGGTATAACAATGCCTTCACACCGAATTCCTGGGAGGTAATCAGCGGTGAAAGTGTCATTAAAATATTGAGTAGACATGGCTCTGGAACATGCCACATTCCAAAAAGCAGTATTTAATTTACCAATCGAAATGTACAAATCATCTTGTAATTAACTTTTACACATGTCTATTTCTTTATTACATGCAACTTTTAAAAGTTTCAAATTTATTTATTGATGTAACATGGTGTATACGGCATGCTGGCAAACTTGAATGAGTTTCAAATTACTTTATTGATGTAGCAAATATCATACGGCATGCTAACGAATTTTTAATAAGTTTCAAATTTATTTATTGACGTAGCCATGTATCATTATGAATGCTGACAAACTTTAACAAGTTTCAAATTACTTTATTGATGTAGCATAAATCATTAGGAATGCTGACACAAAAATTACATCAAAACATTATTTATTTAAATATGTATTTGGATAGAACTATATCACTTAGAAGCGTTCCTGTTTTCATTCTGAGATCTATATATTTTTCCGACATTTTTATTTTCTTCATACGTGACTTGTAGGATCAACGCATAACAATCATACGTTCTATATTTTCTTCCGATGCATGCTTTTGGTATACAGTTTTTGATAATTCTAGTTCCGCTTCGCTGTCCATGTGGTTAGAGCACCCGACTCGGATACGGTAAGTCGGGGTTCGAACCACGGCCGAGCCATACCACAGACTTATAACGACGGTACTAGCAGCTGTCTCGCTTGGCGCTCTGCATTAAAAGCAAGTGTTATGACTGGTCAGCCTGGTGTCAGGATAATGTGACTGGGTGGGACATGGTGTTTACATGCATGTCGCATGATGACTCGGTGCTAGACATGTTGTTATTGCTGTTGTAGGGCTTAACGCCATTTTTCAGCACACGATAGGCTATACATGGCGGCCAATATTAATGTTAGAGGAAGAACCTGTGAAAAACCTCAGAAAAAAAAAACACCGACCCACAAGAAGCTACAGGCAAGCTTTCCCATATACACACATTGACCGAATCTGAGAATTGAGCCCACGCAGAGGTGAGATGGCAGTGATTGGTAACGGAGTTCTTTTGACCACTCGGCCACTCAAGGCCCTTGATTACGGAGGTCAATCGGCATCTGAAAGAGTTAACATTATCTAGTCAACGTTAAATACTATATGAAGTAAATATTATACAGGATAACTTTAAAAGTCAAATCAAAAACTGTGAAATCATGACAAAAAAAAAAACTATGATGGAAGCAATATCTGTTTATATTCCTGGTTTTATTGAAGCGTCTGAGAAATAACTGAAAGGATCAACAGGCATTAAGGCATAAAAATTATTTAGATTGTGATCATAAAAATGAGTATGAAAAAAGATCGCGCATTGTGCAGAACGAGGCGGTGATATTAACTTATGGTTGATGTTTTCTCGCAGATATCTTTTGTGTTTGTTTTAAAAAACAGAAGCGTTTAAAACGTGGGACGGATCTATTTCAGTTCAAATATATTCCATCAAAGCCGGATTCACCAACTAGAATATATCCTCGTCACTGCTGATTGTCATAAGAAACAACAAAATAATGAAAAATAGAAAAAGAAAATTTAAAACCAAATAAAGCGTGATATTTTAAATATAACATCAACAAATCAAGCTCTCTAAATTATATAACACCAAATAATTCATGATATTTTAATACTTGGCCAATTCAAGGGGTCCTCCACGGGACGAAATGTTAGGTGTAATGGTACCAGAAAATTTAACGCCCAGTAAGAGCCAAATACGGCTCGTATTTTATCGTTTAAATTTCTGCTGTCTGTTACTTTAATTTTCCCTCTGTCAATCACCTTAGATTCGAAGGTGGTAACTCCTTTCGTAATTAACTCAACTTGGTTAATCAAAAATGTGGTGCTAAGAAAAACAAAGAATATCATAAAAGTCGCTGTCAACATTATATGCGTTAGATAGAGGGAGCTGTACCCAAGGATCCAACGAATCAGCGTGAATGGTGCGAACAAGTCCAATATGCTTACATGCGACCAGTATACTTTTAGAAAGTAATAAATAAAATGGAGGGAAGAGTATGTTGTTCCTAGAGATGCCCAGACAAGAAATACAATAAAATGGCGTTGATTATTAAGTCCAATGCAAGTTCTCGCGAAAAAGCAATGATGATCTCGTTTCAGAATGCACGTATAACACATCGGACAATGGTAACACCGGGGCGGTCTGGAAATATTGCACGAAAGGCATGGCCTCCAATACCAATACAACCTCTGCTTGTTGGCCACTGATGCAACTTCTGTTTGAGGCAACAAGCCGTTATTTGAATGTTTGATGTTATTAATGCCATCCGCACATCTCTCTTGGGCCAAACCAGGCGAGAACTTGTTACTAACATACATCATACAAAGCCAGTTACCCATCATTTCGAACAAAACGGCTGTTATGAAAGATTTATGAAGGAGACAATTACTGATATGAAAGTATGGGATAGCCTCAAACATCATGAAGACCCACACACTAAAAATTGTGTACAGGTATATTGGACCGGCTATTATATTCAGAATCTCCGATTCCAGATCCGTTCCGTCCCGAACCCTGAATCTGATTCTTTTCTTCACCCATCCAAAAAGGTCCATCGTGACCGATTTTTAATTTTCTGTCATCTGAAATAAAATATATGATCATAGAGACAATATTGGATTCTGGTGGAGTTAGATATTCGTGTTTTATTATTGAAAGTGATTTGACCTTAGACGTAACCCAGATGACTTTTATTAGAAGAGTTGATAAAAGGCAATTAATAAATAATGGGTGAAACAAGACGCGATTTCACGTATCTTATTGTGCGTCAGGCTCGAAAAGAAAAGTGCATTGTAAAAAGAAATATTTTTTATAAACAGTAATAAAGGATTTGTGAAATGGTATCATGTCCATCGTTTATTGTATAAAATAATGTTATTGGCAAGGTTGTACACGTGACCTAGCTGTTCACGTGACCTAGATGTACACGATTCTGTATACAAGAACTATCTGTATACATAGCTGTGCACATGGCATAACTATACTCAAGACATAGCTGTACAGAGAGCTGTATACATGACCTAGCTGTTTACATAACCTATTTGTACAAATAGTTGTACACATGACCTAGTCTTCACATGACTTAGTTGTTTGCATAGCTGTACAAATGACCCAGCTGTTCCCATGACCTGTTGTGCACACATAGCTGTACAAATGACAAAGATGTTCACATTTAGCTGTACACATAGCCGTGCATATGGCATAACTGTATTTCAGCCATGGATGTAGATATAGCTGTACATATAATTGAAGACTTACTCCTGTCACTGTAGGCATGTAACACGTCTTTTTAATGACCCAAATGTACTAAGATTTGGCCAAACGTTTTAAACCTAATCGTCGTATTGATATAATCGTTTGGTAATAAAGGTGTTACTTTCAACAGGAAAGCTGTGCATTTCCATTTCCTATGAAGAATGTATGGTTTTATTTATTACGTAATGCAACAATGCACGTCTGCAGAAAAAAATCGAGATGTAGTTTATAGGCTGTATGTATGCATGCATGCATGCATACATGCATACATACCCTTTGTGAAAACTATTTCTTGCTTTTCACACACACACACACACACACACACACCATATGTTGCCGTAGCAAGACAATATTTTAGGTGTTCATATTTGTGTGTGTGTGTGTGTGTGAGAGAGAGAGAGAGAGAGAGAGAGAGAGAGAGAGAGAGAGAGAGAGAGAGAGAGAGAGAGAGAGAGAGAGAGAGAGAGAGAGAGAAGGGGAGTGAAATGATCATGCAGTCTATCACAAAGTCTTAAGTTTCCGACGCATTTGTCGAAGTACAATTTCTCTGGCTCTCTCATCTAAACTCACTTTCGTGCTTTTACTGGAAAAGGATCTGAACGTCGATAAACTCTTTAAATTCACTGACTAACAGCATTTCATTTAATTGAATGAAACGAATTTTACTGTGAAAAGATCTCTCTCTCTCTCTCTCTCTCTCTCTCTCTCTCTCTCTCTCTCTCTCTCTCTCTCTCTCTCTCTCTCTCTCTCACGAGGGCCTCGTGGATAAAGCGTCCGCCTCGGATGTGGGAGATGGAGGTTTCGAACGCGAGCCGAATCATACTAATTACATGCAAATGGTACTGACATGGTTGGCGCTAGGCATTAAGAGGTTAGTGTTAGGACTGGTCAGCCGGGTGTCAGGATAATGTAACTGGGTTCGACATCTTGCTACATGTCTGCGGCATGATGCCCCAGTGCTAGTCATCACTTTTACTGTCACGTTCCTGACAACATATACAAATATATATATATATATATATATATATATATATATATATATATATGACTTAAAAATTGATAAAGTTACGTTTAAAAATCCCCCAAACACACGCTCTCTTTCTTTCTCTCCAACACAGTTCATATAACGCACTTCCACGTGATATCTCTGCAATATATGCACACAAAGCAAGTTTGTTGTTCCCAATTTTCTATCCCATCCCACCTACTTGCAAACTATATACACACCCTGTTCCAGTTACTACTATCACCTACCTTTCAGAATGGAATACACTAAGTTATGTATTTACACTGAAATAGTGCTGCAAATTTATATATTCGCCAGTAGCAAACTCCAACTGTCGCATATGCACATCAGACTACAAAGACTTGGTGTCGTTTTATGGCGACACGTATATAGGGTTACAGACAATCCGTGGTATCACACATGAAGAGTGTCATTCAATTCTTTGACTTCGATAAATATTGACGTAGGTACCATAGTAACGCGCTTCGCTTGATTGAACACTTCTTATATCTTATAGTATACCATTATGGTATTCGACGTAAAGTTCACTGACTGAATTTTTCCTAATGAAGAAATCAACTTTTGCTAGTTCACTCCACGCTATCTTCAGCCTACAAATGAGTTAAATCAGTTCATATTGTGATTCCTATAAGATGGTGAAGACTTAAAAAAAAAAAAATTATATCAAATATATGACTTATTACAATAAAGACCTTTTCATGGATATATAGTATTATATAGTATATTGGAATAACGATCTAATGCTGTGGTACCCAAACTTTTCCTGGCCACGGCCACAGTAGACTGGTCCTAACTCATGGCATCACTGGGGGTAGGTGCGACTACACCGGCTGACACCAGAATGACTGTCTATACAGCATTTGAATTTTTGTGCAGGAAGGAGGTCAATGGAGTGACACCATGAGTTACCATACTGGATGACACCAACCCTAATGACGATACTGCACCCACCCCCTTTACCCCGCAAAAGCATTATTCACCATTAGCGCCACCAACACCCACCCACCCCTCGGTAATTCCACCGCCTATTTTGGGAACCATTTATCTAATGCTTTCAATCCGGATGTATGAAAGTAACATACCTCTGTGTCATAAAGAGATTAATGTAAATACGACAAATGCTTGACCAGCCTTCGTCTTAAAGGTTAGCAGTATAACTATGATAAGCCTGGACCAGCCAACATAATCTTTTGTCTTAAAGGGTAGTACATTCTGAATGACGTCATCAGCAGCCATATCTGTGGCAAGCCGGCGGATAGACCATTAATTTTATATGATGTTTAGAAGCTCAAATAAATGAATTTAATCTCAAGATACTATTACAAAAAATACATAAACAGATTGCAATTCAGGCTCTCTGTTAGAATCTATATCTTTAATTTATAAATTGATTTTACCTCAGTGTACCCTGCTCAAAATGGTCAATTTTTATGGTTACGTATAGGACAGACTGCCAGGTTGCCTATTGTCTAATTACAATGGGCAGACTAGTGTCTGCTATTGACGTTATCGGCAAGGATCTATAAATATGGCAATATGAAAGCCATTATAACCGTTTTCCAGGGGAGTCGAGCAATTATGGCAGATCCGGACAAGTCAATTTAACGTTCTCTCTTGAAGGGGAGTAGTGTAAGGGTCTTTAGACTTACTGATATATATATATATCAGTATATATATATATATATATATATATATATATATATATATATATATATATATATATATATATATATATATATATATATATATATATTGATATCTTACACCTTAAGATTTCATTTTCAGGAATGTTTCCATCTTTATATGTGCCTTTAGATTTTGGCACTTTCACAACCTTACTGGTTAGACATATTAATGGCAACCTAACTGGTTAGACATATTAATGGCAAATGAAAAGACAAGTGAGTAATTAAACACTAAGAGCTAGACTCTGTTCTGAACAATTTGAAATACTATTTAAAAAAGTGCTTGGCCTGCGTCAATCAAATCAGTGCTATGATAATGAAATTACATTACTTTATATTGCAGGGTATGCAAATTACGGCACATTTCAACTACCTAACACTGCATGCCACGTTTATTTGTTATGAGGTAGTACCCTACTTCTGAGCTCTATAATGTCAACATTATTTAATATACACCAAACTGGGTGATATTACAGACAAGGTGAAACATAGCCTATTCAGACCATATCATTTAAGACCAAAAAAATTTGCTGGTGTCAGAACTTTTTGGCAGACTGATCCTAACTACTCTACAGCGGACTGGTCCTAACGCATCTACAGCAGACTGGTCGTGACTCATATAGAACAGACTGGTCCTAACTGATCTAAAGCAGACTGGTCGTGACTCATCTACAGCAGACTGGTCCTAACTGATCTACTGCAGACTGGTCCTAACTCATCTACATCAGACTGGTCCTAACTGATCTACTGCAGACTGGTCCTAACTTATCTAAAGCAGACTTGTCGTAACTCATCTAAAGCAGACTGGTCCTAACTGATCTAAAGCAGACTGGTCGTGACTCACCTACAGCAGACTGGTTTTGATCTACTGCAGACTGGTCCTAACTCATCTACAGCAGACTGGTCCTAAATGATCTACAACAGACTGGTACTAACTCATCTACAGCAGACTGCTTCTAACTCATCTACAGCAGACTGGTCCTAACTGGTCTACAGCAGACTGGTCCTAACTCATTTACAGCAGACTGGTCCTAACTCATCTACAGCAGACGGGTCCTAACTCATCCACAGCAGATTGGTCCTAACTGATCTACAACAGACTGGTTGTAACTGATCTACAACAGACTGGTTGTAACTGATCTACAGAAGACTCATCCTAACTCATCTATAGCAGACTGGTCCTAACTCATTTGCATTAGACTGGTCGTGACTCATCTACAGCAGAATGGTCCTAACTGATCTACAGTAGATTGGTCCTTGATGATCTACAGCAGACTGGTCCTAAGTCGTCTACATCAGACTGGTCCTAACTCATCTATAGCAGACTGGTCCTAGTTCATCTATAGCAGACTGGTCGTGACTCATCTACAGTAGAATGGTCCTAACTGATCTACAGTAGATTGGTCCTAGCTGATCTACAGCAGACTGGTCCTAAATGATCTACAACAGACTGGTCCTAACTCATCTACAGCAGACTGGTCCTAACTGATCTGCAGCAGACTGGTCTTAACTGATCTAAAGCAGACTGGTCGTGAATTATCTACAGCAGACTGGTCCTAACTGATCTACTGCAGACTGGTCCTAACTGATCTACAGCAGACTGGTCCTAAATGATCTACAACAGACTGGTCCTAACTCATCTACAGCAGCCCGGTTCTAACTGATCTACAGCAGACTGGTCCTGACTCATCTACAGCAGACTGGTCCTAACTCATTTACAGCAGACTGGTCCTGACTGATCTACAGCAGACTGGTCCTAACTCATCTAAAGCAGACTGGTCGTAACTCATCTAAAGCAGACTGGTCCTAACTCATCTACAGAAGAATGATCCTAACTGATCTGCATCAGACGGGTCCTAACTGATCTAAAGCAGACTGGTCGTGACTCATCTACAGCAGACTGGTCCTAACTGATCTACTGCAGACTGATCCTAACTCATCTACAGCAGACTGGTCCTAAGTGATCTACAACAGACTGGTCCTAACTCATCTACAGCAGACTGGTTCTAACTGATCTACAGCAGACTGGTCCTAACTCATCTACAGCAGACTGGTCCTAACTCATTTACAGCAGACTGGTCCTAACTGGTCTACAGCAGACTGGTCCTAACTCATCTACAGCAGACTGGTCCTAACTCATCCACAGCAGACTGGTCCTAACTGATCTACAACAGACTGGTTGTAACTGATCTACAGAAGACTCGTCCTAACTCATCTATAGCAGACTGGTCCTAACTCATTTGCTTTAGACTGGTTGTGACTCATCTACAGCAGACTGGTCCTAACTGATCTACAGTAGATTGGCCCTAGCTGATCTACAGCAGACTGGTCCTAACTGGTCCTAGTTCATCTATAGCAGACTGGTAATAACTGATCTACAAAAGACTGGTCCTAGTTCATCTAGAGCAGACTGGTCATAACTGATCTACAAAAGACTGGTCCTAGTTCATCTAGAGCAGACTGGTCCTAACTCAAGTACAGCAGACTGGTCCTAACTCGTATACAGCAGACTAGGCCATACTGCACATGAACAGATAAATCTTTGCAAAAGATATAAGATTTGATATTTTGAGTAAAATGGGTGAAGGACACATAACGCGCGAGTCAGATATGCCAAAAAGTTAATTTGTACCTTTCTTGAAACAGCCAACTGAAAATGTCTTTTACACACTTACGTTTGGGAAATATAAATTAAACAAAAACACATTTCTATGACAATTACCCTCTCATCAAGATCAAATGGGTTTAAGAAATATATGGATATAGAAAGAACTTGAACCAAACCAATTTTGCAACTGTGACCTTGACCACTATGTTATAGAGGGAAGCATGTCATAGAATGAATGGTCTTAGTCTCATAATGATTGAATTCATGTATGATGATGATTTTGAAACCAAGGGGTTTAGAATAGAAGGTTATATTGACATGGGGTTCTCAATTCTTACAATTTCTTGCTGTTTCGATACGAAAATGGTGCCACCCAGATATCCAATATGGCCAGCACAGCAGCCATCTTGTATATCTTGTTATTGCAACTCCTCCATGATGTACAGTTTTCACCAGTATGGCCACCATGGCAACCAGCTTGAAAGTCTTGATAGTGCTGATCCTCATAAATGGAAAATTATATCAAAATGTCCTTTTATGCAGAAGACTAATTATGAATGGTCCTTAATGAAAATGGTGCTGATCTGACCATAAATATGGTTGTCACAATTAACATACTGAAAAAATCGTTTCAGTATTTTTTCTGAATGGACGGTCATATTGACATGGAGTTTCACCAAGTTTTCTAATTTTGTCCAGTTTCTTCTACAAATGAAACTGATATCAAAACGTACATCCAATATGTCGGCCACAGTGATTAACTTTAAAAAAGAATTTTATCTTCAATACATAGATATTCTTGTCTACCAGAGAAGTGTCAGTCCCTTCAAGGGACATTTTTAAAAATGGCAATAAATATCAAAATGTTCATTAATCAGTTGATTCATTTACAAGACACATACAAATTTTTAGAGCATTTAAAAACTCTGAAAATAAGCACATTTTATCTCTAAATGAAGGACATATACTAATCACTGCTTATCTTTGAAAACCACTCATCAAATTCAAAATGTGCACTGCAGATATATGCTTACTTGTAGAAAAACAGAAACTGCAGTAATGATTATATGCTGAATTGTAACAAAATAGAAACTGCAGTAATGATTGTATATGCTGACTTGTAACAAAATAGAAACTGCAGTAATGATTGTATATGCTGACTTGTAACAAAATAGAAACTGCAGTAATGATTATATGCTGACTTGTAACAAAATAGAAACTGCAGTAATGATTGTATATGCTGACTTGTAACAAAATAGAAACTGCAGTAATGATTGTATATGCTGACTTGTAACAAAATAGAAACTGCAGTAATGATTGTATATGCTGACTTGTAACAAAATAGAAACTGCAGTAATGATTGTATATGCTGACTTGTAACAAAATAGAAACTGCAGTAATGATTGTATATGCTGACTTGTAACAAAATAGAAACTGCAGTAATGATTGTATATGCTGACTTGTAACAAAATAGAAACTGCAGTAATGATTGTATATGCTGACTTGTAACAAAATAGAAACTGCAGTAATGATTGTATATGCTGACTTGTAACAAAATAAAAAGATGCAAAATGCGGCTATTCTATGTGATTTTCTAAGCATACATGTGTTTAGCTTTTGCTTTATATTGTAAGAGGTGTTTTAGTAATTTGTTGTTAACACAAGATCCTCCATTCTGATTCTCCATGGCAATAGCAAAATGACACTGACACAATGATCATTTTGTCACTCTGAGCTGCCAAATTTTCATTTCAGAACAAATAAAAAACTATCGTAAGAAGTGTTTCATTGATACTGCTATGTCAATATGACTATCCAGCAGTGATGATGAAAGATTTTCAAAACAATTGCAACGATGACAATGTTGGACATCAGACAGATTG
Organism: Unio delphinus; assembly: GCA_029339505.1. Lineage (NCBI taxonomy): Eukaryota > Metazoa > Mollusca > Bivalvia > Unionida > Unionidae > Unio > Unio delphinus. The sequence goes on along the minus strand of JAQISU010000095.1, from coordinate 96,036 downwards.
TACTTGGTCCTTAGTTACAAGCTAACCCACAGGTAAGGAAAGCATAATTGAATAAGGACAATCCTTATCCTTACACAGGTAAGGAAAGCATAATTGAATAAGGACAATGCTTATCCTTACACAGGTAAGGAAAGCATAATTGAATAAGGACAATGCTTATCCTTACACAGGTGAGGGAAGCATAATTGAATAAGGACAATGCTTATCCTTACACAGGTAAGGGAAGCATAATTGAATAAGGACAATGCTTATCCTTACACAGGTAAGGGAAGCATAATTGAATAAGGACAATGCTTATCCTTACACAGGTAAGGGAAGCATAATTGAATAAGGACAATGCTTATCCTTACACAGGTAAGGGAAGCATAATTGAATAAGGACAATGCTTATGCTTACTCAGGTAAGGGAAGCATAATTAAATAAGGACAATGCTTATCCTTACTCAGGTATAGCATAGCCTCTCTTAAGTAATTGAGTACATTGAGAAAACGGCACGAGAACAATTTTTGATACACAGATATTTTTTCACAAATCCCATAATGTACTATTTTCTCGCCCAAAATTCAAGATTAAAATAAAGTATAAATGTATATAAAATAGTTTGGACAATTGTAAAGTCCAAACATTTATACAATAAAACTGGGAACAAATTTGAATGAGCGTGCCGTCTCCACACTAACGACAATAGGAAAGAAAAAAAAAATAGCAAACGTGGGACAGGAGATCTTAGGCAGAGATCATCAAAAGTCAAGGGAAGGAACTCTGATATGGGGTAGATAACTCAAAAATATTTAAGACAACAGTAGGGACTATAAATACCCCTTCAAAAATCTTAGTTTTTAACTAAATGTTTGATCAAAATTATTTTGATAAAACTATAAACAAGCACACCTTTGGGGTTAAGATATACTTACAAAACAACTTTTATTTCTTTGGAAAAGTAGGGGTGGGGGCCATCTGTTTGATGCCCACACCAAAACCCCCAAAATATAAATTACAAGGCCTCTGTACAAAAGGTGACCTCTATGTGACGATTTTACCTCAACCCCTTGTATGTAGGTATAAGTGACTATAACTTGTGATTCTGACTGGCCTTGTACATGTATAAATTGTAGGTCTGCCTGACCCAGCTGTGATGTTTCAAATTGTTCTAAGTTAGCTAATCCCTTACGTAAGATGGTCTTTGTTAGCTCTCGAGGGGAGAGGAGACTGTGTCCATCGCGGACGGGTGATGTAACCACATCAAAGGACAGGACAGCGTCAAATAAGAAGACTGTAACAATTGAAAGACACACAGACAGACATTCATGTGATTGACAGTCGAACGACTGACCAGAGTCGATCGTCCTCCAATCGAAATGCGATGTGGGTGGGACTTGATTCGAAAAATTTTAAATAAAACCCAATGTTTAGTAGGAATTAGTCAGTTCGCTCCAAAAAGAATTGAGAAGAAATAGAACTCCGTACGGCCAGACGAAAATTGGTGGCAGACTCAGATTTTGGAAATCAAGGAAATCTTAAGATAGCTTCAAAGGAAGCTTTCGGGTGACGTTGAGAAATTTCGGGTGACGTTGAGAGAATTCCAGGGAAATTCCGGATGACGTGGAAAGAATTCCGAGTGAATTTGAGAGATACCGAGTGAATTTCGGGTGACCTCAAGAGATACCGTCGAAGAGGAAACGGAAGTAGAGATAGAAGAGGAAACGGAAGTAGAGATAGAAGAGGAAACGGAAGTAGAGGAATCGGAAGGAGAGAAAGACGGAAGGAGACTTATTTAGATGAGTAACACTCAAGAAGGGAAAATATTCCTCACACTGAAATCAAATGATGATCTAGGGATCATTGGGTCAAGAGTGACGTTGACTGATTAATATCTTTAAAATTTTCATTTATTAAATTGTTGTTTAAATTTCATCTTTGTATTTCTTTTAATTTAACTGTCGGCATTGCTGACTGGGGGCTCGTAGCCATATATAATATATTGTCCAGAAGTAAACATTCTGAATGCGGACCAGGGGAACTTCCTCATAATTCTTTAAAGTCTATAGGAAGAACCCCACCCCTACTAAACGACACTTCACACTCTAAAAATAAGTTCACATGAGTATGAATACCATTCTGTGCTGTGAACTCCCTTTCGCATTCTGCTGTCTGCAGGGAAATATAATCCACTAGCTAGCTTAGCCAGCTGAAATCAGTTTGAAAACTGTTCTTTATGATCATTATGTAATACTTTCCTCAGCTAATAGGTACTGTCTTTTGGATACTTTGGCTCCAAACTAATAGTTTTCACTAACATAAGCACTACCAAAGTTTCACTTTCCTGAATCAATAGATTAATTACTACTATGCCAGATTTGCTATATGTTCCATAATGCTGTATTTTGATTTAAATTCATTAATGCCATCCATATTCCATATGTTCAGATGGGGATATTTCGATTAAATAAATATCTTTACTTATTAATTTCAGTTCTAGCTTTTTATTTATTAAATCTGTCTTAACCCATTGTTAGGTCTGTATGGCTTTGTAGCAAAAGATCTCCCTTGTGATGAGAAATGAACATAGGACAGATGGATATCAGAAGTCACAGGTCTTATATAGGACAGATGAATATCAGATGCCACAGGTCTTATGTAGGACAGATGGATATCAGTGCCATAGGTCTTATACAGGACAGATGGATATCAGAAGTCATAGGTCATATACAGTGTCAAGTGCCAAATTTTTCGTCAGTGAAATCCATTAATTAATTCTTAAGTCTAGCCAACAATTAACTGTTATCTGGTGGTAGAGTTTGCACGAAGAAATGTTTTTCTAACTCAGGTCACACTGTTAGTATGTTTATAGTAAAAACGGACTAGTTGTATGACAGGTTAGAAAAAGCGAAAGTCACACGTAAAGCTGTCAAAAGTGATTCGAGACAAATGGTAGGGTGTTGAGGCAACCCCAGGTGGCATTTTTGGCACCTTGATAGGCAGTTTTCCAAATGTCTGTAGGAATAGCATTTATTCCGATTGGTCAAATGTGGAATCAGGGGTGGGGCGATCCCTGAGTTGTGGAGGGGAATATAGTCTCCAAACAAATGAATTTTAATCAGTCTGGGAAGACCTCTGCAAGAGAGGAAGTAAAAATACCTAGTAGACTCCGGGCGGTACTTTAGGGAAAGACATCCGTAAAATCGTGGTTCCAGGGAAAATCTATAATCCAGGAACGATTGTAAGACGCCAAAAACACAAGGTATTTAACTCAAATTCACATTTATCTTGATGTAATTTATATGATGTTTCTTCGTTACAGATGCATGATCTGTCGATATTTTGTGGGAATCGTTCACATTTATCATGATGTAATTTATATGATGTTTCGTCGTTACAGATGCATGACGTGTTATTTTGTATGGATAGTTCAGTTATTACATTGATTTAGTAATGTACTTTTGAATTCTGAATTAGAATTTTCACCTTATATACGAAGGTAGGTTAATGGGTGTTATAGAAAACGTGCCGTGTACATTTATGATTGGAAAGTGTTACATTAATTTGAATTTATCATAATAGTGAATATTGATTGTGGGCTATGATATATTGCCTCACTTTACGTAATGATTTACGGGAATATATGTGACTTCCCCAAATTCTGATGTCGATAATTAGCGGTATAGCTGTATTGATCTGAAGACTTGTGTAGTATTTGCTAGCCGTATAAAGGTTATCACTGATAGTAAGATCTGATGTTCAAACCAGAAAGACGGACGGACATTTTCAACTCTTAAAGCATAACGAGATACTTAGGGCGTTTTACCCTTTTCTTTTCAAAGGAAAATAGTTTGTTTGGAGAGAGAGAAATAACGAGGAGGTCGAGATCAAAAGGAGGAAAAAGAATTTAGAAGTCATAGTTGTGACAAACCCATGTTCATCCAGAGGGCAAGTTAAAGTCGAGACGCAAGCAGAAAAAGAAAACAGTTGACGACCAGGTTATGTGAATTTACCAAGCGGTCAAATGTTAATGAACACTCGATTTCGTGATGAAATTTGCTATCAGCTATTAACGGCTAAATTTGTCTATTTTTTTAAGTATTTGAAATTTAATTAATGTATCAATTATTCTAAACTTCGGTTTTAGAGTGCTTCTTAACTAAGAGTATTCAGAAGGAAAGAAAATTGTAATTTACTGTGTCTTTCTTCTCTTGATTTTATTTTGATTAAATTCTTTATTTATCTTTACGTGGGCTCATGTGTTGTCTTTGTTCAAGATAGCGACTCAGATTATCATATCCATTCTATAACCGGGCAAATCACACCGTAGAGGTCATTCCTTAGATAACGAGTGTTAGCAGGAGGCAGTTTCTGGTGTTGTTTTTCCAAGTTGTGCAATACCTCTGACCAGTGGCTTGTGCAATATTGTACCAATAACGCTTGATACCGACTACCCCCATTACATACAGGCAGATGGATATCAGGAGCAACTGGTCTTAGGTAGGACAGATGGATACCAGAAGCCACTGGTCTTAGGTATGACAGATGGATATCAGAAATCACTAGTTTTATATAGGACAGATAAATATAAAAAGTCACAGGTCTTATACAGGACAGATGGATATCAGATGTCACTAGTCTTATGTAGGACAGATGGCTATCAGAAGCCACAGGTCTTATGTAGGACAGATAGAAATCAGAAGTCAGAGGTATTATATAGGACAGATAGATACCAACAGCCACAGGTCTTAGGTAGGACAAATGGATGAGATGCCACAGGTGTTATGTAGGACAAATGGATATCAGAAGTCACAGGTCTTATATAGGACATATGGATATCAGAAGCCACTGGTCATACATAGGACAGATATATACCAAAAGCCACAGATCTTACGTAGGACGAAAGGATGAGATGCCACAGGTCTTATGTAGGACAAATGGAAATCAGATGCTACAGGTCTTATATAGGACAGATGGATATTTGAAGCCACTGGTATTATAAAGGACATATGGATATCTGATGTCAATGGTCTTATGTAGGATAGATGGATACCAGAAGCCACTGGTCTTAGGTTGGACAGATGGATACCAGAAGCCACTGGTCTTAGGTTGGACAGATGGATATTAGATGCCACTGGTCTTAGATAGGACAGATGGATATCAGATGCCACTGGTCTTAGATAGGACAGATGGATATCAGATGCCACTGGTCTTAGGTTGGACAGATGGATATTAGTTGCCACTGGGCTTTGATCTTTAGAACAAAATTCTTGACAACAACTTATATTAGGTACACTAAAGGAATGGCTACTACAAATGTGAAATTTAAATACCCAAAGATGACTGGCTACTACAAATGTGAAATTTAAATACCCAAAGATGACTGGCTACTACAAATGTGAAATTTAAATACCCAAGGATTAATGGCTACTACAAATGTGAAATTTAAATACCCAAGGATTAATGGCTACTACAAATGTGAAATTTAAATACCCAAGGATTAATGGCTACTACAAATGTGAAATTTAAATACCCAAGGATTAATGATCCATTTAGGAATAAATAAAATCAAGTTCCCCATTACACACACAAACTTTTAAACTAAAAAAAAAAACTGATATCCTGAATATAAATAGTGACTCTCAAGTATCAAAGTTGGTCACTACACTATTGTTAAATTGTTAAACAATTACTCTACCAAAGACAGACACAAATTTATTCAAGCCTCTAACACAGTACTATATTCTTGACTTGCTTTTATTTTATTAGCCATATAACGACTAGTCACAACGTATTCTCACAACATGACATTATACAATGTAGGTGAAACTCACTATATAGCAATTTGATTTACATGTTTTCATTTTATAGCTATTTATAATTAAGAAATAATATTCAACCAATGCCACATACTTCTTTTAAAGCCATCACTGGCACTATGTGCTGTGGATTGTATGCAGCTCATTACATGCATATGTACACATATGTTTCCTCATCAAGAAAGCTCAAATGCTTTTGATTTACAAATTTTCTTTACTTATGCATTAGCTTCAGGAATCCAGGGCATAAATTAAGCAGGATGAAACATATTTAAGAACTGTCTTTAGAATTTCCACTTAAGTTCACAGACTTGGGCAATATGATCTGAAGGAAATAATACACTAGGAATGGCTGTATGCCTAACAACATCTTCGTGATCTGGCGGTGGAATTACTTTCTCCACCTCAAGAGTCTTGACATCATAAAATATATAATCCAGTGTGTCTTGAAATTTCTCAACATAGTTCGTATATGGGACCTGTCCACATGCCGTAACAAAGTCGAGGTTGTGCCTGAAGTTCATGCCTGGTACAAACTGGTCTTTCGGAGCTGAAAAAGTGGTAAACAATGTTTAAAACAGCTAATTTAAAAACATAAAGAGAACCATGAATGGTACATAAATACTTGCCCCATGCTTAAAAGTTTTCTTGGTCTGCTCTAGTATAGTATATACACACTGGAAATGACTGATCGTAAGGTCTCCATGACACCAACCATATTGAGTCTTGAAGTAAATGTACATTGCAGAAAGCATTATTTTTTTTATCAGTCACTGTGACCTTCACTGATTTTACTTCAAAATAAATAGGTTTCTTTCTTACCTTAAGTGAAAGCCATGCCAACAAATCTGGTCAAATAGTTTTTGTAAATAAAAGTCCCTTAAATGGACTGAGATTCAAAAGAGTAAATAGCATTTCACGTGGGAAAAAATTCTTTCTTTGAAATGCCAAGTCCTTAAACTACCTCTGATATTCTTCAGAAATTTTTATCTTTGGTTTTCTGGTGGGCATTATCAATGTCAGATGGGCAACATTTTCATTCAGGACAAAGCAGATGTCATTAGAAGTCTGTTGACAAATGCTCCATTTTGATATAGCCATTCATTTAGCAGGAGTAGAGGTAACATGAGTAGAGTCACAGGAGTAGTGGTAACATGTGTAGAGTAACAGAAGTAGTGGTAACATGAGTAGAGGTAGCAGGAGTAGAGGTAACAGGAGTAGAGGTAACATGAGTAGAGTAACAGGAGTAGTGGTAACATGAGTAGAGGTAGCAGGAGTAGAGGTAACAGGAGTAGAGGTAACATGAGTAGAGTAACAGGAGTAGTGGTAACATGAGTAGAGGTAGCAGGAATGGAGATAGCAGGAGTAGAGGTAACAGGAGTAGAGGTAACATGACTTGTTGTTGTTGTATTAGGGTTTAACACTATTTTTCAGCACAAGATAGGCTATACATGGCAGCCAGTATTAATGGTGGAGGAAGAACCCAGGAAAACCCCAGAAAGAACCACCAGCCTAAGAGAAGTTACTGGCTAGCTTTCTCACATACCCACATTGGCCAAATCCGAGACTCGAACCCACGCAGACAAAGGTGTGGATGGCAGTGATCCATTACGGCGAGTGCTTTTGACCACTCAGCCACTTGGGGATCCGAGGTAACAGGAGTAGAGGTAACAATATTTCCAAGACTGAGTACTTTTCTGAGGTTGGTCGTTTTCATATAGGACCAAGCAGACATCATGTGAAGACTTTTCAAAATGTATGAATTGCAATAAAAACCACACAATTTTCATCAAGGCTTCCTACTGGACACCAGATATGCACCATTTTAATTTATGATCAACAAAATATTACAAAAAGTCTTTTATTAAAATCCCATACTGATATAACCATTTATTAAGAAAAAGTAGTGATAACAAGATTTTCAAATGGGTCAATGTAGCAGCCAGTCTAGACATTTAGATCAGTAATAGTTTCATTTGTGACCAAGTGGACATTATAAAAATTCTTTTGGTGAAAACCTCAGGTCAAAATGATGTTCTGTTCATGTGGAGTTTACAAGATTGACCTGATGGTTGTCATGGTGGCCATTTTAGACAGCAGACTGGCAACATTTTCATTTTAGACAGCAGACTGGCAACATTTTCATTTGAGACCAACTGAACATTATAAGAAATCTTTCTGTCAAATCAACCTGTTGATATAACCATCCCTATCGGTGTATCGATTACAAGACTTTCAAGAGGGCAACTGATGCGACCACCAAAATGATTCTTATTTTTCAGTTTTCCATGAGAAAATTAAAAAATTTCAGGAGTCATTTTTAAGTCTTCTACTCTCATTAAAGATCAATATTGCAATTGATATTACCCGATTCAACCATAGCTAGTGATATATGGTGTCAATTGTTTCTAAATCATACACTGCAAAGTTGCAGTGGAAACAAATTTTCTCTTTTAAAAAAAACAACATATAGTTTAGGGTTTTCAATATAAATTCCATGACATTTTATGATAAAAAGTAGTTTTGAAGTAAGTTTCCAGGATATACTTGTTAAATTTAAATCCCAGTTGGATTAATCAACTAATCCTTAATCCTTAATCTTATTAATCAGTAGGATGCTAGATGTACATACTGTCATTGAAAATACATCTGAAGAACATGACCCACAATTTTGGCAGCAAATTTAAAGACTTGACTAGCTGCAGAGGGGTGAAGAAATGTGCCAATATTTACAATGACTGATTTCAGAGGTAGAATGACCCATTGAAGTACTTGAGTATAAAAGTACATCAAATGAACAACTTTAGCTTTCATTGTTGTTCAGTGGCAAGATCATTTAATTGTTGAACAAATTATGGGTCGGAAATTGGCAGTCTGTCGACATAAAAGATTAGAAAACAAAAGGATTTGTTCACACTGGGACCAAGGGCTTCTGTCAACATACAAGTTTATTTTTCATCTTGACATCAACATAAGCATAATAATTTTGGTAGTAATAGTGGTAGACCAAGGGACTGGGTCATTTTTTGTTCTTGTTGTCGAAATAGCTTCTTGAAGTGATGTCGATATAAGTGGGTAGGACTGTATAAACATTGGTTTTGGGTGCAGCAATAACAATTATAACTCACCTGACTTCCAATCTATATGGTCTTCACTGATCTCCTGTGTAGTCAAAAACTCAAATGTACCACTTTCTGGAGACGCGTTGAAATCTCCACAAAATATCATGGATACTTCTCCTTCCTGAAAATATATCACAGTTATATACTAACACAATGTTACATACCAAGAATTATAGAAATGGAAGTCAGTGCCTACATGTATCTGGCTTTAAGAAATATGGAAATGGATGTCAGTGCCTAGAAGTAGCTGGCTCTAAATTTTATGGAAATGGAAGTCAGTGCCAACATGTAGCTGGCTGTAAGAAATATGGAAATGGAAGTCAGTGCCTATTGGTTCTAAGAAATATGGAAATGGAAGTCAGTACCTACATCTAACTGGCTCTAAATTTTATGGAAATGGAAGTCAGTGCCAACATGCCTACATGTAGCTGGCTCTAAATTTTTCTGTCATAAACATACAAACTATATGCTCTATTCCAGTTATACATTGTGATTGACAAGAGCTTTAAATGTGAGACAGAATGTCAACAGGTTAATAAAGGATCGAGCCTAGCTTAAAATAACAAAAAAAAACTTTGCATGTCTATGTTTATGTCTGATATTTAAAGCTTGGACTGCCATTATAATGTGCTCATTCGGTACAAGCAATAACATTACTTTTATGTTAGTATAATTGATAATGACTTTGTCAATGTATCAGAGCTCTATGTCAAGATGCTGGTATTTCTTTTTATACTCTAAACCATAAAATTCATACACCAGGATAAACAATGGAGAATTACAAACAAATCTTACACACATATTTACCAAGCCTGGAAATCATAAAACTCTTGAACTTCAATTTGAACTTTAAACTTTGTTTGAACCAATCACAATTGATGTTACTTTGAAAACCTGAAATAATCAATCACAAATCATGTTACTTTTGGAAGCTTGCTTCTGACAAGTTGATTGTGGAAACTGAATATTAGCTTCATCTGCCATGTTTTGAGATCTCCTGGCATGATATCAATAATTTATGTCTTGTAACTATATAAACCACTCCTCGATAACTCGCGCTCTGGTAACTCACAAACCCAATTAAAATCTGGGGTCAGGAGTGGATCTCAGTTTTTTGTACCATAAAATACCACCCTCCCCAAATTTTGAGCCCTATTTCTTGAACTTGAAGAAAATCACGGTAAAAATTGGTAATTGAAACATTTATATATTGTTTGTTTAATGGTTGAAAACTGTAGACAGAACCTGAAAATTTTAATAAAAATTTTTAAGTTATCAACCTTTCATAAGAAGTCATATAATCTGTTGCATTTTCTTTCCAAACAAAATTCTTAGTACACCGTAATGAAAGAAATTCACAGAAACTTTGATCAATGAAAATAACATGTACATTAATATTTAAATGCCAGTTAAATAATTTTTATTAAGTAAACTTTCTTATTTCTATCTTTTAGTTCCTCTTAAGAGTAATCATCATTAAAAAAAATTGTGTCAATCTACCGTAAAAGCTATGTCCGCAAGGGTTTCTCTGTGAACCTCATTTAATGCCGACTGTGTATTGATAATTGACAATTGAAAGTATTTGTTGCATTGTTGCATTTAATTAAAAGCTAGCCCCCATTGTATAATCATGTTAATTATGTCTCTTGAATCAATTAAAGGAGGTGGAATAAAAGAAAAGATAAAAGGCATGCAATTCATACATACATGACACTGGTAGTATGTCAGGCAAACTTGCTTCAGTTGGTCAATAAAACACTGTTAAAAATGTTATTATGTATGCAACATAATTAAACTAATTTAATTTAACTGACTCGTTCGTATCTGGGATCAATGACAGCAAGGTAATGAAATGAATACTTCGTAAAGATAAAGAAATTAATTTCAAAGATATGGACCATTGTGGGCAAGCAAGTTTCTGAGAATTCCTGAACTGGCACCTAGATATATCCTCAAGGATGATACAAAGTTTTGCAATTATTTCCAATGAAATCATGACATCAATACTGTACTAATTTAACAATACAAAAATCGTCTTTTTGTTCATTTTAGATATACAAAGGGCAGCAACTCTTGTTCAACTTGAAGCCAAGCCAGAAACAGTAAGGATGATGAGTTATTGATAGTGCTTCCACGCTGAGCTCTATGATGCAATAGTACAATGGATGTATGAAACCAATTTGAGCTCTCTCTGTTCCTTCAGAAGGGGGCTACTAACTGATCCAGGTCAGTTGGATACGATTTCTCAAAAAAGGCATGGAAGCTGGTACTAAGGACACATTCCCCAATTAGTTACACAAGACACTCAATTAGTTACTCAAGACACTCAATTAGTTACTCAAGACATGCTTTTGGCATGCAAACTGGTGGTGGATACCATACATGCTAAACCCTGATGAGGAAAAGGCGTAATCCAAGTGATCAAAAGGCGGAACCCAATCAGAAAAAGCGTAATCCACTTATAACATGCTAAACTTGATTTGCCCCTCTCGTCTATAAACATCCTATCCTGCTTGAAGTTTTCATATTATGTAGCACTTTTAGATTTACACACACATCGACTAGAATCCATCTGAAAACGTTTAGCGTCATATATTACAATTCTTTCCAGACGGCCTGTGAAAGATGTCATGTGATGCTGCCCTCATGTCTTCACAATTAGAGGATTCTGTTATTTTTTTTTCATTTATTTTTTGCCTTTTTCTAATCCATCTGGGAAATTATTTGAAAGGAGATAATTTTACTCTCATATACACATCAACTAAAATAAAATATACTTTTTAGGGCCAAATACCTTTAGACTGGTTATGCACTAACTATGAATTTGAACAAAGAATCTTCGTGCAAAGATTCATATTAGAAAACCAGTCTGTACTCTCCTGACTAAACCATACAGCTGCTGTAAATTGAATACGAGGTTGAAAGTTCAAAAGTAGAACCAGGATGTTTCTTGGTAATAGGATAGTTGATATAAATAGAACATACAAGACATGCTTTCTGATAACTTTAGCTTTCACCTAAAGGATCAGTGAGTTACATGCCCTTTCAGTCGATCCAAACTATTTTATGTTCAGTTTGGATCATTTGGTAGTCCTTATTCCTAGTTGCCAAGAATCAGTTGCCATCAGAACATAACCGACAAGATGTCATTCATAATCTCTTTTCCACAGACAAGTCTAAAGAGGCAGCCATGCAAGATCCTGTCTGCACCCTCCAGAACTACTTAAGACACAGAGAGGCAAGTCATGGCACGAAGAACATCTCTTTTCACTTGACCTGAACAATCTCTGTGCAACAAATATCATGCCTGATGCCCTTTATTCCGGGCTGATGGGGGTCATATGCTTTGTGTACTCTGACATCTCACCAGATCAGAGTATCCCTTGCTTCATGGTTAAAGTAGATTATATGCTTGGAAATAGTGTTGTTCTGATTATCGATTATAATCGATCATCAGTTGGTTGAGCAAACCAATAAGATCAACGATTGTGAATTCCATAATTGGTGGTGTGTAAAGGGAGACTACTTTTTAGGTGTATGCAAAGCACAAAGGCTAGTAAAACTCCCAGCCACAAAATTGACCTGAAATTTATTAATTCCCTTCACAACTACAAATATGAAACCTTATGATTCCTTATTAGGAATATATAGTCATTATTACATGGTCAAGTTGTTAAAATTAAATTTAAACAGATTTTGTTGATTTGTTTCAGTTAAATTGCAACATATTTTGTAGTATTTATAAACAATGACAAACAAGAAAAACATGTCCTTCTATACTTTAAATTATAGACACATCACATGTAAATGAACGAATTTCAGGAGTTTGTAACATAATTTCAAGTACATATGACTGATCTGCCATTACTCCTGTACATTTATAAACATACTGAACTCTTAATTAAAGATATAACTGTTTAACAAAAATTAAAATTTGCTCTTAGTAACCGATTATAATCGATGATCAGTTGGTTAAGGGGAACAGATTATCGATTATGGATTTCTGACCAATTCCCATCACTACTCGGACATCTCTCAAGATCAGAGTTGCTTCATGAGGACAACAGCTCATAAGACCAGAACTATTTCTGTAAGCCTTGCTTTCGAACACATTGTTTTGATCCAAGAGACTAGACAACAGATTGGCTGGCATAAAGACTGAAGAGTCAACCTTCTCGAGATTTTACCTCAGAAACTTAAGTGTTGTAGAGACAATTGTTGAATCTGGTAGAGTCAATGGCAGCAGCACAGATCAACCACCAGACTAATCAACACAGCCAATTTGCTTCACTTGATTAAACAGTGAACATTTTGGTAGGTGAAAAGATATATATTTCATCTTTTCAGCTATATATATATATATATATATATATATCATAAAGAGAGACAGACAGACAAAATGAGACATACACGAGTCCCAGATCAAGGATATGATACTGTGTTGCGTAGGTCATGAGGAGAATGGATTATCTTTCATATGGGGAATCCAGCCACTCATCTCTAAAATGATACCCAGAGATATAGGTTGGATATTCAGCATCCCCTCCCATTACTTAGTCTCCTAATGTAATGTGACTGGGAAATGTATTCTAACCTAAATTATGTTTCCGCATGAATACTTACCCAATCACATTACTTAAAAACCCTCCCAACCACCCCACCATGCAAACATCTGCTGGATGTCTCTCTCAGCTAAAAACTTGTGACAAATGATGGTATCATGAGGAGGTAATAGGCAAAACATACTGACCTTTTTTTTATATAAAAATGGGGCCCCCCGAGTGGCCGAGTTGTCTAAAGCACTTTCCGTTACGGACCACTGACGTCTCACCTCTGCGTGGGTTCGAGTCTAAGATTTGGCTAATGTAGTTATGTGAGAAAGATTGCCAATAGCTTATTGTGGGTCGGTGGTTCTTTCCGGGGCTTTTCCCGGGTTCTTCCTCCACCAATAATACTGGCCGCCATGTATAACCTATCGTGTGCTGAAAAATGGTGTTAAACCCTAAAACAACAACAACAACAACAACAATCTAATAATAGACAATAAGACTTTTTTCGTGTTTTAGTTGGGCTGTATGCACAAAGTAGCAAGCTAATATTCTTAATGTAATTGTGACTGGGTAACTATTCCGGTAGAAACATAACTTAGTTAAAAAATTTGCTTTTTTCAAATTATTGTATTCAAGTGATTATTTTCTCTGGAAATACAAAAGTGCTCAGATAAAATTTGTGGATAAAGCCATTCACTGGAATTTAAGGTAAATTAATATTACTGAAACAAAACAACATCACACATATACAAACCTGGTTATCGTATATTTTCTTGACGTTCTGTAAGTGCTTAGCAGCAATAATTCCTTGAATCAGACGGATATTTGGGGTGGCTGGATGAAAAAACAAATGTGTATTGGCCACAATCAGCTTTTGGTTGGGTCTGTCGATGCATTCTAGAACAAGCACCTGCAATATAAACATTTTGCTCTCAATATTGTCCAATTACAAAGAACTGACCCAATGATCTATTAAATAATATTGATCAGCTAAATTCAAATTGTTAAATATTTAACGGTGAAAACTGTGTTGCAATGACGGAGCCAAGATCGTAAGGGCAAGGGAAACTGTTTTTACCATTTCCTCTAAATTTGGGAGATGTACTGAATTTCAAACTGATAAAGAAAAATACAGTAATGCACTTAATTCACAATAGCGGTAAACAAAAGCACCTTGAAAGGCAAATTATATATACCTACCATATAAAACAATTGTACACAATATATACTGTTCACAAATCTCTCATTATATACTGTATATCTTTCTATCTATAAAATAAAATAAACTAGTTTCAGAAAGTATTGATAAAGATATCCTATGGCAGGCTTCATTTACCCTGTACAAGACAATTCAGCTCCAAGCAAATGTAAAGACCCTATCTCACAAGAAATATCATCTTTTATCCTGTTGAAAACAAAATAAATCTGGATATCCCATCATATACCATATTAACCCTGTAAAGGACACATCCACCTGCAAATAGTACTGTTATCTCAAGTGATATACAGTATATACCCTTACATAACATACATTTGTTTGTTTGATTAGGACTGTTTTAATGTACCTTTAACAATTTTTCAGTCTTATCGCTACAATGTCTAGCACTGGAGCATCATGTTGCAGACATATAGCATGATGTCCCACCCAGTCACATTATCCTGACACCAAGCTGTCCAGTCCTAACACTGACCTCTTAATGTTCAGCGCCAATCGAGGCAGCTGTTTGTACCATTTTTGTAAGTCTTTGAAATGACCTTGCAGAGGATCAAATCCACGACTTCCCATATCCGAGGCGGATGCTCTAACCTCGGATACAGGAGGTCGCAGATTATATCACTGGCCAAAAGACATACCAAATACATGTACTTAGAAAAACCAAAAAAAAACATTAGCTGATAAAATTTCAAAATGTCCACTCCATGCAGCACTCACCTGCAGAGCATTATGTCTTTCCTTTAGAAATTCATTCAATGCCTGGTTTTTAACAGTCTTCTCATAAATATCAGCACATTCAGGAGCAGTTTCCAAAGCATTGGTGTAGATTATGTCATGCTGACCAACGTACCTTGAATTAAATGATATGAAAGGTGTTTATAATCCAATATTTATAACTTTATTGCATTGTTCAACTAAAATTACTCCCACTGACTTAAAGAAATCACAACAGAAAAAAAATGACCAGCTGTGTACTCGGGCCTCGAGTGGCAGAGTGGGAATCACTGCCATCTCACGTCTGTCTGCGTGGGTTCGAGTCTCAGATTTGGCCAATGTGGGTATTAGAGAAACCTTGCCAGTAGCTTCTCGTGGGTCGGTGGTTCTTTTCAGGTTTTTTTCCTAGGTTCTTCCTCCACCATTAATACTGGCCACCATGTATAGCCTATCGTGTGCTGAAAAATGGCATTAAACCCTATAACAACAACCAGCTGTACTACCTGGATTTGCTTATAAATCCAACTTCAAACTGCATAGACCCCATTCTTCCAATGTATAACATGCCAGGAGATCAGTGTCTATGTTGTTCACAGTTTGACTTGACCTGTAAGCCGCTAAATGCGGTGGATCATTTCTTCTGGAAATTATGAGCTTATACTAGGAAGCTAAAGGAAAAAAAATCATAGCAAAGAATTGAAAAAAGTTCTAAAATTTGTCACGTAATTAAGATATGGCAATTCAGCATCAATCCAAATGTTTTTGCTTATTTTAAGGTGATAACAAAAGACAAAAGTGACATATAAAAAAGCCCATCTATTCGTGACATTTACTGCTAACTTCTCAGAAAACATGTACATGTATATAAATTTCCATTGCAGATCAGACAACAATTTGGTACATTCTGACATTTTCACATAAAAATACCACCAACCCAAAAAAATGAGTAGCAGAATAATACAGTAGATACCAGTTGGGCATCTAATACTAGGACTGCTATAAATAATCCTATCAATGGCTAAAATGATTGTGTATGGATTAATTTTATGATAGCAGGCATGAATGAGCTTTAAATCAACATACCATAAAACCTGATATAAACACTACCAACTTTTATTTACTCCAATGTAGGCATAATGAAACGAGTTGAAGTTGTAGGGTTTAACGCCATTTTTCAGCACATGACAGGTTACATATGGCGGCCAGTATTAACAATCAGGGAAAACAAACCCGGAAAGAACCATTGACCCACAAGAAGATACTGGCAAGCTTTCTCTCTCACACACACACACATTGGCTGAATGAAACAAGTTGAATTTGCAATCAAAGTAAAAATTGTTCTGAACTAAGATGCACCAATAAAATGAACGATACTTTTTCTAGCTATCGGCTTCCTAAGATGTATCAGGTATGGTAGCATGAACAGACTGTAAACCAGACTTAAGTACATGCCACAATCCAGTCATCAAAATCACACAGCAAATATTTTAATTACATATTCACAATCCAGTCATCAAATTCACACAACAAATATTTTAATTACATTTTCACAATCCAGTCATCAAAATCACACAGCAAATATTTTAAATTACATAGTCACAATCCAGTCATCAAAATCACACAACAAATATTTTAAATTACATAGTCACAATCCAGTCATCAAAATCACACAGCAAATATTTTAAATTACAGTCACAATCCAGTCATCAAAATCACACAGCAAATATTTTAAATTACATATTCACAATCCAGTCATCAAAATCACACAGCAAATATTTTAAATTACATATTCACAATCCAGTCATCAAAATCACACAGCAAATATTTTAAATTACATAGTCACAATCCAGTCATCAAAATCACAAAGCAAATATTTTAAATTACATAGTCTATACTTCTATCCAAGAATCAAACAGGCTGCCTCCATTTCTGCATTTCAAATCAGAATTATTAACTGATGAAATAATAATTTATATATGTATTTAAACCCTCCTGCTACCCTATTATACTTAAGTAATGTATATACAGATTAATTATTAAGTTAATTGTGTGTGTTTGTGTATATGAGAGAGAGAGAGAGAGAGAGAGAGAGAGAGAGAGAGTTGTAATCAAATAATTCAGTAACCCTCCATAAAAAACAGTATTGTTTTCAATATTAGTATTATTTTCATTATTATTAGTATTATTTTCATTATTATTAGTATTATTATCATTATATTGTAATGCGGAACCTTTAACAAAACAATGCCTGGAAAACTTGGATAGGTGCAAATACACATATTAATTAAAAAAGTTACTTTTCAGAGCCATTTTTGCAGAACTTTATTCCTAATGGGAAATGAGGGTGAATATTAACAGATTAATTAGTTAGCTAAACTGCTGTATTAAAAGCAAATCTATATCTATCAGGTGATAAACACATGTAGTCACCAAATTAATAAGAAATTATATAACTTATTGGACCAAGAACAAAAGACGAGACACAGTCACTTCTTTAACGGTAATCAATGTAGTTAGCTCGTACTGTTAGTCAATAAACTAACTTGAATTTCGACCTCTTGAAGAAAATAGCCGACCCTTCAGCTACACTGCCGCCTTTCTCTCTGTAAAATCCATCAAGGTCACATGACACCAGCGCTGGAGACAGATAGTTACAAAACACTTTCCTGTCAACTTCTTGTAGACAAATGATGTCACTCTTGTATCCTAAAATCATAAAAGTTCTGAATTGGACCAGTGACTATTTACCATAGTACAGGTATTAGACTTGTGATGACATGAACACAGGCTAGATTCCCATTACCAGATCTGCCCAGATCGTCTTGTCTTAGCATGAGATAGTCTTCAAAGTGCTGGTGTGCCAAAAGTAATAAAGAAAATATTGTCCAGTAAATGAACATGCTATTCAATCAATCATCAATCAATCAATCTCTCATAGTAAAAAAAAAATACATGTATCAATAATTTCACAAATACACTGCATTTATGTGTGAAAATAATAAATTAATTTTTCCAAAGCCATCACAACAAAGCTTACTTTTTAAAGTCTGAATGGCTTCAAAGTTCAGAGGTTAATACGGAGTTTAGAATGGATTATGTTAATTATGCATTGAAATAAACCAAAATTGTACTGTATATTAAAAATGTTTACATTCACGGTAAAACTAGAACAAACTAATGCAAATTCTGTTCATTTACAACTATGTCAAGCATTTGATACGCACTAAGTTTGAAAAGTATGCATTTTACCACATACAACTTTTATTACCACTAGAATTACAAGCTATATTCCAGAAACAGTCTTGTGTTGTAAATTATCATAAAGACAGCAATGGACCGAAAACACTCTAGTTCTATGCCAAAAACTGATATGTGTGTGATTTGGGGCGTTAACAATTTTTCAGTCAAATTGCTACAATGTCTGCAGCAAGACTGTTTACAGTGATGTCAAGCACTGGGGCATCATGCTGTAGCATGATGTCCTACCCATTTATATTATACTAACCCTAAGTCCTAACACTAAAGTCCTCTTAATGATGAGCGTCAAGAGATGATGCTGTTAGCACCCACTTTCGCCTGACTTGGATGTGATTTGAACCAGTGAACTCCTGCATCTAATGCAGATGCTCTAACCACAAGGCCTCTGGAGTGATGTTACAAATTACTGAAAAAGACCTTAAAGGACCTTAATTCCCATCCACAAAATTTGTCTTTAGGTTTATTTTTATTTTTTATGAAATGTTTTTATTTTTTTATATGACTGTTATTTGTGAAGAGGCTCAATAACTTGGGGCATTCACACCAAATTCGGGATAATGGGCATCTTTGGGCTATCCAGAAGATCTTTATTAAAATTCTGACTTAATTATCTGATATTATGCATAAATACAATTGTATTGTGTTTTCCCCTGTATTTAACTCAACTAAAACCAATTCGGAGCCTCAGACATGAATTCCACATGACTGCTTGAGTACCCTAGTGGTTAGATCATCCGCATTGGATGTGTAAGGTCAGTTTCAAACCCAGATAAGCCATACTAAAGACTAATAAGAAAGGTTCTGAAAGCTGTCTCACTAGGTGCTAAGAATTAAGAGGTCAGTGTTAGTACTGGTCAGCCTGGTGTCAGGACAATGGTTGTGGGGGAACATAATGCTTCATGTCTGCTATGTGATGCAACAGAGCATCACTATTTACTGCAGATATTGTAGTGATATGACTGAATTTTGTTAAAGCTATGTCAAAATAAATCCAAACCACACCCAAACACTGAATTCCCCATAGCTATACATTGCATAGAATATTACGGGTTGCATCTGACTCACCCATTAATTCCTTCAGAAGAAGCTGTGATCTGTAAGAAACCTCCAGGGCATGTGGTGGACAATACGGAAACAGAACATTACGAGAGTAGTTTGAATCGGCATACATGTCGGCCAGGATATTGTATGTAACCACTCGAAAACTGTTGAAAAATAGAAAAGATTGCACAGTTATGCATCAACATCTAACAACCAAAAACAAACATCAATCAATATACTGCTTATTCGGTTGGGCTAGCATTTTCCTTTTCCGCCATCAGTTCTTTTCATCCTTCCCCTTAATGAATTTTCTTCATCCTGTTCATTCCATGATAACTGATTTTGATTCGATGATGCAGTTACAGTACAGCCTGTCTTGAAAGACCACTTCTTCTGCCAAAATATATTTGTCGCTCAAGCCATTTGGTCTCTCGTAACAGGTTATACAACTATATTGTCTGTAAATCTGTGCAATGAGATCCTGGTGTCTCAAAACAGATGGTCCCTCATAGCATAGGTCTCTCAAGACAGGTTGTACTGTATGGATTTGATGCAAATAATAAAGAAATCTAGAACAATTCTAACTTTTAATATTTATGTTTTATTGGTGGAGAACCATTCATTGCTACAGTGTGTGAAGTTCATATAATTTTTTCTTTTTCTCTATTTATTCCAGAGAAGGGAGGAGAGGATTATAAAAAAGGTGCATAAACCACTTCCCCACACATTTTGAGTTAACAATCTCTGCACACCATACATTAATATGGAGTTGCAGCCAACCACAAATCGATAAAGTCAGTGTCATTTAATTTGTATAACCCCAGGAAACATGTGCTATAGAGTTTTGTTAAGACAGAGCTAGTGGAGGGCACTGAGTTATCTACCCTTAAAAACACGTCATCAGCAAAATGTCAAACGAAAATGAAAAAACAACGTAGTCATCCTAAGGAGTTTAACAGGTCAATCATCTCAGACCACTCAAGTATTGATTTTAATTATTTAGTTTCCAAATAATATAGATAGTTTATCAAATTTAATAAGTAAAGCATGTACAAAATTGTAATTAAAAGAATAAGCAGAAAGCTCATCATGGACAAAGATCATTTACTAGTGCACTATGTACTGAACCCCAAAACAAAAAGCAGCAGAGATTAGGTGAATTGGTACCCAATATATTACATATCAAAAAAATGTAATGTTAAATTAAGTATATTAAATAAAAAGCTCTTGGCTATACTAATCTAGAAGAGAAATTGATGCTTTCAAAAATTTAAGTACATGTACTTTTATTTTTACTAGACGGATATAATTCATTTCTGATATGTAACATGTTTATGTGATTGTTGGAATTCAATGAGACTTTATGACTACTGTATGTTGTAGCGGTCAGTCCTTGTGAGGGAGGAGGCAGTAGTCCCAGATGTAGGAGGTCAGTCATCTTTAGGGAGCCAGTAGTTTCAGAAGGTCAATCAGCTTTTGCCAGGAGGTCAGTCATCCTTTTTCTTCTGAGTCAATAGTCCTGGGTGGTCAGTCATCCTGTACCACAGTGCATGACTGCATATGAAAATAAATCCAAACTCCAATTTCAAGGTATGTGCACTTTTTCCCTGAAAGATTATCTAACAAATGGCATGCTACATATTTCTCAGTGGGAGTTTAATATGCAATCCCTATTATTTTCGAAGTATGATCAATTTAGACCTTCTTTCCATAAACAATGCTGTCTGAACATTTAAGTCCCATCATCTATGGATATATTCTTTGCTACATGTATATTAATGCTACATGTATATTAACATTTACATGAATCTTTTCAAAACAAAAAAAAAACCATACCGGTAGGGTGAATTTATACATGGGGTGAGAGAGAGAGCAAGAAGGCTGAGTGGTCACTTAAAAATGTATGCTTAAAAATCACCGAGTGGTATGACTTAAGAATCAAGAGTCCTCATCCTGAAATTCTGCTGAGTTTGAGTTTCAAAAATTATTTGTACACAATTAGAACTAATAATACTTCAGAGTCTATGTTAACCCAACCAAGCTTAAGGATTAAGATTAAGGATTAAAATCCAACCCCTGTTTGAACAAGAGTTTTGTTTATGTTGTCAAATGGATTTATGGTCAGAAAAAGAAAAAAACTCGTGCTCAGAATTATAGAAACGGATATGAAGTGAAACATATAATACTTTTCATTTGGATGCAGGAACTGCAGTTTAGTTTGATATTGAACCAGGCCAGTCCAGGATGGCCACCTGTTTTCTTCATAAATGCCGTGAGCTCCCATTCTTCTGGGGCTGGGAGGAATGGAGCAGATTGATCTAATGTGCTCACCTTTACAGATATCACCTTTGCCCATGTGGTTTCAAATAGAAATGGGTATGTGGTGAAGAGACCAGGGGGAAAATAAGGTCCTTCAGGAATTTCATGCGTATCTGACCCAGAAATATGGGAGCCTGGTATATGTATTAGTGATGCGACAATACACGTCTCATAGAGTTCTACATAAGCACTGTTTTGGGGAATGCAACTCTTAAAATTCTGGAGAACCATGAATGTCATGAATACTCAAATTTATAAATATTTTCTGATATTTTTTTTCTACAATTAATATGTATCATATGCTATTTATGTTTGGTGCCATGTTTTACTGGCTTAATAATGCCTTTAATGGCTTTAATGTTCCTAAGCCAACTGACAGGAGTACTTGAGGTAACATTTTCTGGAATATCTCAAACTTGGCTGCCAATATCAATAATCTTCCACAAGTTTATGTCTAGCTTATCATACTTGCTTCACTGTCTTTATCCTGATCTGATACTAGATTAGGCTGAATAATGTTTCTTTAATGAAACAAATAAGGATGTTTTTGTGGAAAAGCTTCAATAAGTGCTGCCAAGCATGCGAGATATTCTTTTGATTCTGATGTCAGTCAGTATTGAAGCACATTACACATGCCCATTATTTGCGCAGTAAGCTGTAGCACCAGCACAAAAGTATTGGGTGATACATCTTATGTTGTAGGGCTACTCAAATCTAACTTCCAACCCCAGCATAACTGTCCCAGTACAGAACATGGGTTGGAAAAGGTGCTTGGACTTGTTTATGTCTTTTAAATTTTCACAACTTACATGCCTGGTTCTGTATATTGTTGTGTATAAAGATGTCGCTTTTCAAGTGGACATTCACCTGATCTTTCAATAACCACTGCAGGCGAATCAAACTGGACTGATCGGTCATCTCTAAGCAATCCATTTAACTTTGGTGTAATCAGTAGCCTCAAATGACATCCAATGTCATCTTTGCTTGGAGTGTATGCAAAAGTTCTGGCAACTTCTATAACAACTTCTTTAATTTTCCTTTTGTATACTGCCAACTCCTTAGCTTCAGTTCTTGACCACACAAATTCCAAACTAGAAATATCAGTAAATTCATATTCCAGTACAGGCACAATGGGAAATCCAACCATAATCAATTTTGGTAAAGTTACTGATTTTATCGTTGGTGGATTGCATTCTACAGTAAATTCGGTTCCACAGATGCGAAATACTGCACCGGTAATAAAAGCGTCTTGGACTAAAACGTCTCCACCAACTTGTTTAGATTTGTGAAAAATTTGTGGATCGATGGGAATTTCATCAGCATCCTGTAAATTTTTAATTTTTTTTCTCCTGTCGGCTATGTTTTTAACTTTCGCCTCTAGCCTATTTAAAGTCGTGGAAACATTATCACCCAGTTTCCGAGACGTCAGAAATTGGCGCGATTTACCTCCGTAAACACTGAGATTAAAAGATATAAGTAGATGCTCTTCATCTGTTACACGTCTCACATACAAATAACTCACTGCTCTGTAGAATACTGGAGTAAATTTATTTTGAATTGTCAACAATTTACGAACAACAAGCATTTTTTGTTGGGGGAGGGGTGATATATATCCCTAACGAATACACATGTTGCTGATAGGCCTATATATTTCCGGTACGTATAATTTTAAACCCGACTCATGTAAACGTACCAACCATTTTCACATCCCGGCGAAGAAGATGTATATATTCTTATTCTGAAAGACTTTAAAAATGTCATTATATGTGAATGGCAAAAATTCTAGACAAAATAAAAGAAAAATGCACACACAACCCCACCCCAACCCCAAAAAAACACCCCGAATATTTATTTTCTTGTATTCATCAAATATGTGGTCACGTTCATCGCCATGCGCAATCATAATAGTAAACAAAATTATTTCCATCACTGTCTGTCATTTAATGCTACTAGCGAAACGTTTATTATTGAATGGATACTATGAGTATGAGGTATTGTGCTCTTTGAATGAAAACTAGTTGATTTGGTCAATCGAATTGGAAGTGATCGTATATATTCCAAATGGAATTTACACAGAAATAACACGTACGACAAGAAATGTAATTTTGTAAAACAATGGCAGAGAAACTAACCAAGGAAGCACACAGAATCATTGTCAGTGCCATAACTAACTTGTCCTGATCACAACATTAATTAGACAATTATCGCCAATTAATATTATGGCAGTTACAAAAATTAAAGATAATTCCACGAAATCTGATTGGAATGAAGTACATCACTGGACCCTTGTTATTTAAATTCGGATTACTTTTATACCCAATGAGTGCTAGCTTGGTGATAATAGAATAAACAGTAAAAGCTATTTGTAATTGTTTAGTTTTAAACCCCACTGTATGTAAAAGTATCCGATTATTCTTGCAATGACCTAGTTCTCTTTGAGGTTCAACGTATATAATATTTAGTTATCAATACAGTTAGGATTGGTTTGTTTTAATCATTTGTAAACTGTATCAGTAAATCTGATTAGTGATTTTCAAATAGATTTTTTTTTCTGGAGTAAAATGGCAGTCTTTCAGATACAAGTCTAACAAAAGTTATGTTTATACATGTAAAATATAGCCAGTATTATATTCGTCTCATATTATTCTAAACATTATTTTCCGATTGTGATTTCTTTTTTGATCGGAGGTGGGAGAGGGGAGGGGGGTCCGCCCTTCAGCTTATTATTCTTTACCACTCGATAATTTATTTTCTACTGTGATTTTATCGTTATTTTACAGTGTTTAAAAACTAAGATAATATTGTTATGGCAAAAAATGCAGACACAATCCAACTTTACAAAAAAGCAACTGCAAAATAAATAAAATAAAATAAAATGAAAAGTCTATAAGTACGATATTTAACATTTCACAGGAAATATTAGAGATATTTTCTTATGTATACTTTCAGTCATAAAAACAATATTTTTAGATGAATCAGTCTAAACAAATTCATGTACAGGTAGCCATTGAAAAAGGGAATGCATGCCTGGATTGTCTTGTTACATTGTCTTTATATATTTCAATAGTAAGGAATCAGATGTTACAAACACCACTTTCACATGAATAAAAACAAGCTTTACACATAATCTAACCTTTGGATTGGACATACACTCATAACTGTAAATTTTGAGTAATGAACACTGCACATTCTGGAATGGCCGAGGCACATTTCTCCAAATGTTCTATTTTATATACCACACACATTTGTAAATTATGCTTAAAGAACAGTCAGATTATATTCCCTAGTAACTGCTAAATTAATTATGCCCCCAACCCCTCCCATTCCATTAATGGATTTGTTTTCAATATACACATTACCGAACGTGCTTACATTTTTGAGTATTTTTGTTTTTGAAGGCAATACACTAAGATGTTTGGACTTGCTAAGAGCCAAAACAATGACCAGAAGCATACTTAAAGATGAATTTTAAATTCGGCCTGTTATCACTAGAATATGTGGGTCAACGTGAATTAGGAATCCCTCATTTCACCGTCTTATAACACCTGTTGATGCATGCATAGATAGATACATAGATAGCAATGAGGAATATACTCTGGAGATACGTCGGTGGAATATTTATACGTAGGAACACTTTTTATATTTTTTTGAATCTGTTATTAAATCAAATGTAATTTTGTTTTTCAGGAGATAATATATTTTGATAAATGACATAAAAAGGAAAAAGAAAAAAAAAAATAGCTAAGACAATAAAATTAATGGCCACAGGGGGGATCGAACCCACGACCTTCGCGTTATTAGCACGACGCTCTAACCAACTGAGCTATGCGGCCAGTTGTAAAGATGCATTTCTTATTAAAGTTATAAGACTGATAGACAGAATGTTTAATTGACGCAGTCCAAAAGAATATAAAACACGCATAAACAATGTAAATGTCTTATTTTCACATATCTGACTATTGAGTACGCAAATATCCACAATGCAACGCGCGCATTCATCATGTCGCCAAGTTGAGTACCTATTATATTGTGACAACATTCTGTCATGTATATTCAAAATAATAATCTGATTTAACTATCGATAAGGTTATTTACTTCATCGAAACGATACATAGATTACAGTTGAAATCATATGCACTATAGCACAAACATAAATATAAAGATGGAAGTTCCCTTGTTTATATCGAAATACACAGTGGGGAGTAGAGGCTTAGGGGCGCCCAAATCGTCACAAACTATCAACAATAGAGGGGCAGCCGGGGGCGAAAATTTGGGTGTTTTGCCATGGACGCCGAATATTCTCGCTCTCACCACTGGAAATACAGAATAGTGAAGTTGAACCGTAATCGTGTATATTGCTGTCAAATAGAAATGCACTTATTTATCTTGTTTTACAAACAGACAATATTGACATTTTTAAAATGTGATTCATATCATATCCCTAAGCTTGTCATCTTTAAAGAGTGTTTCCGGATAATGATTTTCGGGATACATTATCAGTCGCGAAATAAAATTTCATATCATGTATTTTATCACAGGAGTCTGACGTTTTATCAATAAAGTACGGCGAAATGTCTGACAAAATGAAATACCCTTATCAATTATATATATATATATATATATATATATATATATATATATATATATATATATATATATATATATATATATATATATATATATATATATATATATATATATATATATATTGTATTTGTGGTGAAGATGATGGACGAAGGATGATACTGAATGAAAGCAATAACCGGTCAAAGAAGTGTCATCTTTAGTGTATGCAAACAAAACATATGTCTAACGGAACATGACTTTGTGTCGAATGTTAAAACGTTGTATTCCTGAAATGCTTTTAAATATATGAAATTATATATTAAAAATTAGCTTTTTAACTTGAACGATAACCAAATAATTGACTTAAGTTAATTAACATTGAAAATCACGATATGTATCGATTTGTTTATGCGTTTGTTTCTTGATCGATTTATTTGTTTATGAAAGAATAACATCGCTTAAATTTAAATATTTCAATTGAAGAAAACAAGTAGAAAATTCACGCATTCGATCTCGTGCGGTTGACATGCCCAACATAATGTGATGTTTTATTATATTCTTACGCACAAAATGAAACGTGCCTTTGTAATTTTGCGGGAAGAACAATTTTTTAGGTGCCGGTTATGGGGGCTATTGACTCAAAATGGCGGATATGGAAAGTAGGTACACGTTTTATAACGGGAAAACAACGATCTATTGAAAGGTCCAAGTCACAAATAGGACAACTGGGAAAGAAATTTGATACAAAATGGCTCTCCAAACAAAAAAGAAATGTATAATATATGCATATCGCATACATACATCTAGCATCAACACAAATAGCAAACACTGGATACAGGGAACCCTTAGCCAGCGTCAACTAAACAGAAGCTAGAGAAGTGAAGTCGATGAAAGGTGAAAGAAACCTAAATTAAACGTATACTCTATAGATACAATAGGAGAAAAATATACCACAAAAAATCTAAATTCTAATCCTGGTGGGAAAATTTTAGAGATCAATTTAAATGGAAAATAAAAAAAAACCCACAAAATTACACATCTATAATTAACATATTTTTTTTCGAAATGAGGAGGGTGGATCTGTCTGGTGCCACCCCCCCCCCCACCCCCACCTCCAACGGAAAACAACATTTCAGCAATGTCAGTGCATCTCAAAAAATGATACATACTAATTCTAATTGCCCGATTTCCAAAATGTAAAATCTACAAGGTTTATATATTATTGGTATGGAATTATTATGTACGAAGTACTTGGCAAACAAAGCCTGACATCTCTTACTGGTGTTGATAAACAATAAAGACGTATTTCTGTAGTCTCTCTCTCTTGAACATAAATTCAGTAGATAACTAGTTTCTTTTGTTGTCAGAGGCGTAGCTAGGGGGGTGCAGGGGGGTACATATATCCCCGGGCGTCATACTAGTGGGGGCGCCAAAATGGGCTCTGAAATAGGTTGTAACGGGTAATGGTGATTTTATTGATGAAAATAATGGGTTTCATAGTTGAGGTCGGGGGTGGGGTGGGGATGAATATTGTCCCCGGACGCCAAACACTCTAGCTACGCCTCTGATTGTTGTTGTTGTTGTACCTATTATCGAATGGAATGTTTTTTATTATACAGAATTGAAGTGATAGAAAAGGGAGAAGAAAAAATTATGGTCACAGGCAGGATGATCAACTCCACGACCGTAACGTTATTAACACCACACGCTAACCAAGAGATGTGCGGCCAATTGGTAATCAAATCGCTACAACACACTCTATAAAAATGAGCAACAGCTGTTTACAGTTGGCATACATAATTGTGAAAAATAATGTTTAGCAGTAGGAAACGAAAATTTTACAAACGTCAAAGTAAAGTGAATATTAATATTTATGAACAATAGAGAAAACAAAACATGAAAATAGCTAAGACAATAAAATTATGGCCACAGGGGGGATCGAACCCACGACCTTCGCGTTATTAGCACGACGCTCTAACCAACTGAGCTATGCGGCCAGTTGACAATAGAAGAAAGTTGTTTCATTATATAATCCATAACATTTAGTAAAGATTTTAAACAGACGATTCGTGAACACGGAGAACGATTATTGGAGGCACATAGGCTCGTTAGAAAGAAATTAGGAGTATCCGTCGATAAATCAGGGTCGAACCTGTAACAAATTCATGGGCGGATACTCCTAATTTTCTTTGTAACGAGCCTCTGTGATTGAAGGAAATCTAAAAGTTAAAAGACGTATAAAAAAACGAAAACTTATACATACCTCTTTTTAATATACCTCCCCCCCCCTACGAAAACTTTACAAACTATATTTATTGCAAATTTTTATAAAAGATATGAAATATGTACCAAATGTTTACTTCTCCACTTTGATCAATAAGGCTACGTACGAGTAAGTGCAAAACTAGCCATGTGTCAGAACAGAGCAAAAATAGCCCAAGTACTTTCGACTCTCAATCACAGGGGCTCGCATTGTTGTTTACAATTTGTCTGTCATACATGTACTAATATTATATCATAACTGTGTAAGCAACGATACGAGCCCATGTCATTTATACATACATTTTGATACTTATTCCTTATTCACATCCAGTGAACTATTTATTCCTAATTGAGTTTGTAATTGTTGACCATTTACTTGTTACGGATGAAAGGTCTTCAGGGCACCCTTTTGTTGTTATTCTAACACAGCTGGGGAAATAGGAGTGTTCGTTTAGTTACAGCCGTATTAAGCTAGGCCTAATAAAGATCACGTACTATGTGTAGGAAGAGATTATGATTGTTTGTTTGTTTACTTGAATTTTAACGGCGCACCAGCACTTTTAGGCTATTTAGCGCCATACAATACGTTACATGTTCAAAAACAAGAAAGGTTTAACATCGACCAGCGATATATATATATAAAAAAAATAATAGTTAAATATAAAATGGTAAGATGTTGGTAACAGGAAAATATGAAGCTTCCCAATCAACGGGAGATGTAAATGGTGTTATGTTGATGACAAGATGTTGTAAATAAAAGGTTATATTTGCATTAGATAAAAATATTCTACGTGATGGCATACAAGTTATAGTTTAAAATAGAGATTTACTTCCTTTAGGAAATCTAAAATACAAGTGATTTGTATTGTATCAAAAAGTTCCTTCATGTCATGTACATTATAGTATTTAACGCGCGTAGGTTGCAGGTCGGAACACTCGGTCATAAAGTGTTTAACAGTGAATGGCTCATTGCAAGAAACGCACTCTGGTGGATCTTCACCTTTCAGTATGTGGGAGTGGGTA
Source organism: Unio delphinus (assembly GCA_029339505.1). Classification (NCBI taxonomy): domain Eukaryota; kingdom Metazoa; phylum Mollusca; class Bivalvia; order Unionida; family Unionidae; genus Unio; species Unio delphinus. Next base: position 66,167 of record JAQISU010000095.1, on the reverse strand, counting down.
ATGTATGTATGACCGATTCTGATTCTTGCAATGACAACCTCCTCCCTACGGATAGCTCTGTAGGAAGGATTCCATTCTCCCAGGGTTGGTTTGATGGCATGAAGTTTGTTATTGACTGCATCATCCCATGACGCCTGCCACTTCTGACGTAGGTAACTTTTGATACAAGGTTTAAAATCAGTAAAAGGTAATTTAAAATCCGATGGTTCTTGGGATAGAGCCATCTTAGCAGCCCGGTCTGCTTCTTCATTACCTCTAATACCAATATGGCTAGGTAGCCAACAGTATACTATGTTGTAGGACTTACTAAGCTCAGAGTTTTTGATGAGAATATCGACTAGTAATGGATTATCCAGTTTTATATGGTGTAACGACTGAAGTACTGACAGAGAGTCACAGAAAATAATGCTATTTAAAATGCGCTTTTGTTCAATAAATTTCAGAGCAAGGTCTATTGCTCTGATTTCCGCTGAAAATATGGACGCATCGTTTGGCAAGCGCACTTTGGTTATGTGCTTGCCACTAACAAAGGCTGCAGCAGCCTTGTCATCAACTTTTGATCCATCAGTAAAAATTTTTGTGTAGTTTTTAAAATCGTTGAGGAGTTCATGATAAGAGTTCTGGAAAACGGCAGGATTCGTCTCAGATTTTCTCCCATCGTGCAACGTAAAAATCACTTTGGGTTGCTTAAGGAGCCAAGGTGGTGTTTCCGAGACAAACGTGGTCTGAATTTTGGTTGAAAAACAGCCGAAAAAGCAGGATTCAGAGGGTTTGATCTTAACCTAAGAGCGTACTGTATAGAAAGCATTTCTCTGCGGTGCGATAAGGGTGGTTCATTCGCTTCCGCGAGAAGGCTTTCGCATGGAGATGTCTTCAATGCTCCTAGAGCAAGTCTTATTCCCTGATGATGAATTGGGTCAAGCATTTTCAAATAAGACTTCCTAGCTGAACCATAAACAATGCATCCATAGTCTAGTATAGAACGGATAAATGTTCTATACAAATTGAGGAGGACTTTTTTTTATCAGCACCCCAGTCAGTGTGCGCAATTACTTTTAGTAAATTTAAAGCTTTTTAGCATTTAGCTTTTAAATTCTTGATGTGTGGTATAAAAGTCAGTTTTCTGTCGAAGATAATACCCAAAAGCTTTGTTTCCTCAACAACTGGAATAAGTGTTCCGTCCAGCGTGAGTTTAGGGTCATCATAATGTCTTCGCAATTGACAGAAATGCATGCATACTGTTTTCGATTTAGAAAATTTAAAGCCATTATTACTGGTCCAATGGTGAATCTTATTGATATTTTGTTGAAGTTGCCTTTCAATTGTATGCATGTGCTTTGATCGATAACAAATTAAAAAATCGTCTACATATAAAGAGCAGTCCACACCGGGAGTTAAGCACTTGGTGATGCTATTGATTTTGATATTAAATAGCGTCACAGATAAAATACTGCCCTGGGGCACACCCATCTCTTGCTGGTGCATATCGGAGAGGGTAGAGCCTACGCGTACTTTGAATTCTCTGTCGGAGAGAAAACTGGAGATGAAAATAATGAAGCAAAACGGAGACCAGGTGACAGAATAAAAGAACTAATGAAGAAGTATAAACGCAATGACATACATAAAATGGTCAAGGAAACACTTACAAGAAACAACGACGAAGACTTTTACATCCTATTGGATTTTCTCGCTGTTCCAAGCAGTAGGATTATGGCCCAGAACGCTGCCAAATTGCTCATTGCAGGAGAGCCTAGAGATTATTCACATGTTTTCATGGAGGAAACTACAGAGGAAAACGTAGAAGAATTTTGTGACATTTCTAAATTACTCACTGTAGAACAATCTCACGAACTATTTAAGAAATGGGCAAGAGAGAAAAGAGGTTGCATAAAATCAGGTGCGTATTGGCTTACATGTCTTTATTCAGTAATTTTCAAGAAAGTACAAAACCGCAACACTTTCTTATGCGTAGGTGTTGACAGTTCAGGCAAGACCTTTTGGACAGATCCGGCACTATGGGTACATCAATATGTAGGCCAAAGTGCCAATGACAGTCACTTCTGCTTCGCCGAATTAGCACATAGTAAGATAGGTCTCATAAATGAATTGCGTTTTAATCGCGATACGTTAGATCTTTACAAACAAATCGGCGAAGGGAAAGACTGTATGGTACCAGACAAAAACCAAGGTCTCGGCTCTTGTGACAGTCAACCGTTAATAATTACGGTAAATACAGAGCCATGGGCATCCTGTCCAGAGGACAAAGAAGCAATGGAAGAGAGAAGTTTCTATTTTCACTTTATGAGTAAATCTAAGGTATTAGCACAGCACAAATTTGAACAAACCAACAAAAGTATTAATCCCTATTGGTTAAAAGCAGTCTTTAGTGTACTGACAGAAACACTGGCCAACGAAAATGTCCCAGAACTCTTACAAAAAAACAGACTTTAGTCTCCTAATCTGGAAAGAAATCAGCGAAGAACTGATGCTAGACGAACTGGATGTTTATCCAGAAATAGTATCAGATTCAAGTTCAGAATGGTCTTCAGATGACGAGATTGATGGCACATTGATAGACATAACAAAATATCAACCAATCACAGAACCAGTTACACCTGTTCCTAGTACTAGCAACAAACTAGATGAACCCATACCAGAAGAACTACCAGAAATAGTACTATGTACTGATTGTGGTCAGTTCGGTCATAAAACATGCATTGAGAATTATGAATTATGTGACAAATGTAGCGGTTTAGGTGAGTGCGTATGTGTCACCTCCACAGAAGTTACTGTATTGCCAGTGTGTGACTTGTGTGCATTTCAAGGTACATGTAACGGTGGAAAAAGCTGTCAAGAATATGCAATGTACAAATTTCAGCTAGAACAGATCGAGAGAGAGAGAGAGAGAGAGAGAGAGAGAGATCGAGAACGATGAAAAAGAGGCACAAGGCGAACCAGTCATTTTTGATTTAGATTTTTTATTGAACAATGAACTTGTTAACGTTAATTAATAAACGATTTTACACTTTCAATTTCTTAGAGGTTATTTCTTGCATTTCATCATGAGTATTCATGAACGATCTTAAAGTCATTGTACTTCTCTGTCTTTCTTTTGATCTCGTTGACCTTTTCCTGTTAGGTTTCACAGCAACAGTCAAATCTCGCACAATCACGTCACCTTTATCCATCTTGTTCTGAATATCCTTCTCCATTGAATGTTGCGTTTTATCCAAATCTCTGATTTTCCTTTGATTAATAGCAACATCAGCAGCAATTCCATTCACTGTCTGTTGCAAATCAATAATATTCTTATTCGCAACAGTGATAGCAGCACGTAAAATGTCAATGCTCTTCACATTCTGTTCCACTTTACTCTCCAAAACAGCAACACGTCCACCGATCTTTGCAGTTTCCGCAATTAAATTCTTGAACTGTACATAAATTTGAGTGTCATCATAGCGGGCATTAACCCTAATAAAAACATAGGGCATTACCCAATTTGATCCAGCTTCACCGGAAGTATATCTCACTTCAAAATTCAAGAGCACTTGATCCAAACTTGTTTAACTCTGCACTAACTGCCAATACACCCAAAACTGTGAATTGGTGAACATGTTTCTCCCAGAAGAACCTATAATAGAATTCACGACATCATCACCAGGAAGAGTCTTATCTTGTTCTGCCAGTCCAAACATCAAATGAACTTGATCCCAATTAGCCCATACCTCCTTGCTGTGCTCCAAATCTGCAGAATATCTGTAACAGCTACACTGTGAATCCCATTTCCAAGTAACTCTCCATACTATCAAAGAGCGAGTACAAGGTTGCTCACTATTATCGTAACATGTAAAAGAATCAGAACTTGCAGGAACAGTAGGACTATAATCAGCATCACGAACATCAATAAATTTTCCCATCGGATACCACTCTGTTAGCCTCACAGCCACCTTTTTCAAAGACGATACTTTCTAGGTGAACTAGAACAATATGTCTCTTCCTAGGAGTGTCAACAACCATATAGTCACTTTCAGAATCCTCTCTATTAACTCCATGCGGCCGCTTCCGAGAATGGCATGTTATGAACTGATCTTGAACCCAATTTAAATTACCCGCACTTGCGATATCCCACATCTTCATTGGCTAATTCACTTGACGGGGAGTCGACATGGTATAGCCAATCTTATCGATACGATCTTCACGGGCACTGGTTTTCCAATCAGCCGGGGATTATCCAACATGTTAAAATTGTAAGTCCCAACACGGCGTTTCCTGAAGTCAATCTTGTAAAAATACTTAATTTCGAACCGCACAGTCATGTCAATAGGTCCATCCTTTCCAACGTACGGATACCCTTTGATGTAAACAGGCAATGGTCTGTAATGTCTAAGGTCGTTCATTGTCGTTGCACCTTTAGATTCTAACATACCAACAAAAGGAGTAAAATTGTTAGCCATTCCAAACATTCCACCGATTGAGGTCTTGAATAAATCGTCAACCACAGTTACAAACATGTCCCGATTCTTGTTAGCATACATTAGATTGCTACGATTCACTTTGCCCAAAGAATACTAACTAGTAGCTCCCTTCTCTACGTGACGAATTTTCTGTCCTTTTACAAACTTCATTAGAGGATAATCCTGAAACATCGAAATTGTCTTGAAAGCTGAATCATTCTCAGTTGTACCACCCCACCCCCCCACCCCAGACGGCTGTGCTGATTTCTACTTACTTCCTCACACCAAGCTGGAGGAGTCACACTATTGATGATGACGCTTTTGTTATCCAGGCATCAGCGCTGATTACGAATCAGCACTCAGCGGAATATTATTTTAAAAAAATCAGCAGGTACGCCATCATCAATACGGGTTGTGACGTCATATATTACTATACAAGAACAACACAGCGCTAAGACTAATCATTGAACTTAGTGCTCTAAGATAAGACAAACCAAGACTCTTAACTTTAACCCTAACCCTAAATCAGTATGGTTAGGTACAAGCCTAACACTAACATATATATATATATATATATATATATATATATATATATATATATATATATATATATATATATATATATATATATATATATATATATATATATATATAGATGAATGTATGTTTGTTTGTGTCGTATGCGTTCCTATACCGTTCATCCGATTGTGATAAAACTTTGGTGAGTTGTTCTGCGCACGCCCGCGAAGGTTTCTGAATTAGTACAACCATTTAAATTGTACAATTAACAAATGTGTGTATTTCATATAGTTTTGTGACATTTCCCGTGTGTTCGCTGTGAACTGTAGGCGCCTTACATACGTCATGTTTACTTAGTTACGTTTGGTTCGCGCCTTGGTTACATCAAACAAGGATGGGCCAGGAAGGGATGTTTTTGCCTGGACAAGTTTTCTGGCCTCTGGGTAGGGTATGTTGGAGGTAAACTTTACCCTCTGAATTTCCTTCTCCAGTTTCCAAGTATCACAATCCTTAGAATTGGCGTGATGTTCTTTGCCACAGTTGACACAATGCGGAGTTGCTCTACAATCAGCTTCCTGATGAGAGTGGTCTCCGCATCGGCCACAGACCTTGACTCTGGAGCATCGGTCTTCGTGATGGCCGTATTTTTGACACTTATAGAATCGAAGGGGGTTTGGAATATAGATCTCAACCTTTACTTGCAAAAACCCAACCTTGACCACTTTGGGCACAATTGGTTTATTAAAGGTGAGTACAAACGTGTTGGTGTCCTGCAGGTTGTTATTACGTTTAATACGTATTCTACGCACTGCAGTGACACCTTCATGTTTCATCCCTTCGATGATATCTGCGTCGTTGACTCCAGCCAAGTCACGACACCGCATCACGCCTTTGGACGTATTTAAGGAAGTGTGAGCGCATGAGGTCACTGGAATGTCAAAGAATGTTTTCATCTTTTTGAGATTTTCTGATTGACCCCTTCGCTCACATTCAAAGAAGAAGACAGCCCGATTTCAATTTCTTGACACCTTTCGGTGTGCCGATCAAACCCATTAAAGTTTTATCAATAACAAAAAAAAAAACAAAAAGGAGATAGTGCAGCAATTTGTTTTTCAGCATCTGTTGACTGTATGACCATGAAGCGTGGGAATGACTCCACACCACATGGTTCTTCATCAGAGTCGGATAGTGGTTTCGTTCGTTTGTTTTGATTTTCTTTGGAATTTTCCATGATTTAGTTTTAAAGTTTCAGCACCCATGCTCCCCGCCCACCATGGAGCCCAACAAGGGGACACTTTTCAAGTGCCAGGGATACACAGATGCTATACTCGTTAGATAAAATTACCTAGGATGAGCAAAATTACCTCCCGATTGACCCGTTAAGCCACCGCTATCTGGAAGGTTCTCTAGTACTTTTTGAAAATGAAAGCTAGAATGATAGAATGAATTTGGCAACGGGGGTATCAAGAGAGATACAATAAAGATATAGAAGGTGAGCCAGTAAAGAGAGACCTCCCAGTGCTCGGCGTGACCAGCCGATTTGTCGAGACCGGGCCCATCTCGACCACCCGTCTAAGAGAAGTAGAGGCCAAAGTAGTGTGTTGCATCGGAAAAGCCTCCGCTCAACTACCAGGATCCTTTCCTCCTCCGACACGGGTCGCAACCCACGGCAAACAGGTCGCCTCTACTTAGTCGCCTTTTACGACACGTGGCGAGGCACGTCGGGCCAATTCTACAACCCCGAACCCGCAGGGGGACTTTGCAACGGTACCAGGCTTTCAGTGAAAAAGTTAATGAACAATATCATCGAAGCTGGAATTTTAAAAGGAAAATTTAAAGGAGAAGATGTACTGTTGCCACGCATCCCAATGATTCCGACAGATATGCCACTCGAATTCAACGTTTGCAGTTTCCGGTGCGACTCGCATTTGCAATTACCATAAACAAAGCACAGGGACAATCGCTACAAGTGTGTGGACTAAATTTGGAAAATCCATGCTTCTCACATGGACAGCGGTATGTGACTTGCTCACACGTTGGAAAACCTTCTGATTTATTCATATACACACCAGACAGAAAAACAAAAATATTGTGTATCCAAAAGCACTTCAATAAACAGAATAGGCTATTTGACAGTATGAAAAAAATGTGTTTGTTTCTTTGTGTCGTATGCGTTCCTATACCGTTCATCCGATTGCGATAAAACTTTGGTGAGTATCAACCGCTGTATGAAATTCATAATCGGTAGTGATACCTAAAAATCGCGTGTGCTCGGTGTGAACTGTAGGCGCCTTAGATACGTCACGTGATCTAACACGGTTTGTATTGGCTGAAACTATGATGACGTTAATCAACAGCTGTATGAAATTCATAATCAGTAGCGATACCTAAAACGCCTTCGGTAAGGTAACCACTTATTGTGGGCTCTATAAATACCACTAAATAATCTAAGATGCTTTCGAAAAACCAGTAAAATAGTCTATTAAAACACAAACACTTTCTTTCTTTGAGTGGCATTGCAACGCATGCCGGTTACTTGCTAGTATATCTATATAGGTAGCAGTTACACGTGATACGCAACGCCTTTCCTAAAGCGATCCACACACACACATACACACACACACACACACACACACACATATATATATATATATATATATATATATATATATATATATATATATATATATATATATATATATATATAACCAAAGATAATAGACCAAAATATGAACACCATAAATTCGCAACATGATTTATCAAGATAGATGTATATTTTTTTTAATTAGGTATTCATGGTGGCCAACTAATAGATTTTGATAATTTGTACAAACCAAAAGGTGCTGTAAGGATAAAATCAGAGATCGATCTTAATCTCTTAAGGAAGGACTTGCAACATTTTCATGTTTAACGGTTAAGAGATCTTGATGGATCGTACAAATGCGCAGAGTCGTTAGTTGGATAGGCAGATGTCAACATAAGGAAGGCAATTCTGGTTTCTCGCAAGTTGCTTGGAAATGTCTTCAAACCTAGTAAGGATGGAGATCCGCCTGTGAGAGACAGGCGACAACGACGAAGAACAGGGATATTCAATTTCTACGAGTATATTTTGCCATTAGAGAAGAAAAGACAATGTTTGAACCTTAAGAGATTCAGATTTATTTCCCCGTTTAAAAAAACTTCTAAGACAATATTTAAAAAAAATGACTCCCTATAGTATAATCGTGAGTACAGTATTCAAATATGGAGGACACCTATGACAAACAAGCCGTCATGGCTAGTAAAGATAACTTGGAAGATTCATTATATGCTGTAGATTCAGACTATTGCAAAGTTTCGAATGCAATAGATACTACGGTTAGAGTAAGAGATGACGTGTCAAAGTCCTTTTTGGAAGAGAATGCCAAGGATGGGGTTAGACAATATACATCCGATAATATCCAGATACTTAAATTCACGTCAGATGGATATATTTCTACTAATGATAAAAGACGACGTTTAGACTGCACAAGTAGTGCAGACTTTATACTAGCAGAAAATACTGGGAAAGACGATATAAAATTGTACCATGGTCTTTGCTATAATTTGCAAACTCAGAGCATCACTGACAAGGAAACGACCCTGGCTGAGAAAATGAAATGTGAAGATTTTGGTGCAGACGATTGGAAAATCTCTTTTAATGGAGATGAAATGTTTCGATCAAATGCTTACGTAGTACAAGGATTTGTTCAAGACCGCGAAACATGCAAGGTCGAAGATGACGTGCCTCTCTTAAATGATAGTTCAGATAATATAACGGTTAAGAATTTCGAAGTCTCAAGTTCAGAGGACATCACAGAGGAATCTATGTGCTTGAGTAAACGTGCAAACGTTAAGGACGACAGGAGGAAACGAACAAAAAAAAGTACTACAAAATAGAATCGCCAGAATCTTTTGAAGTATACTTGTCAAAAGACGAGTGGCTGCAAATAAAATCAAGTACGAAAGTCAAAGGAAATTACGTGGAAGCTTGACAGACATTTTAACTAAGAAGGTGTCGGAAATGTTCCATCTTGTGTACTTAGGTTTACATATAATAAAGAGAAAAGGAACTCGCAAAAAATGTTCGTTATTTCTATGTGAAAGCCAACTGCCAGTTTGAAAACTGTGCCCAATTCATTTTTGAGATACAGAAGAACCCAAAACATGTATCCAAAAATGGTGTACAGATCAAAGTGACAAGAAAAGGTGAAGTGAAACAAAGAATTTTAGTAATGTCGACGGCAGTTACGTGGTAAGAAACGAGAAGAAAATAAACAAGACATAAAACGGGCTGGTGCATCTAAGCTGCATTATGAAATAAGGTAGAATGGACAGAACCGCATTCGATGTGGGAAATCGTACCCACGCTTCTACTAAGCAAGTGCTACGAAACCTGCAATATGAGAAAAACAAGGAACACAACTTGGATGATGACGACTGGAAATATTTGGTGTTAACAAAATATGTTCTGGAATATTTGTGACAAAGAAAGTTCGCATGTACACGGTTGTGTTCAATTCCGTTCCCCTTATACAGTGATACTCTTCACAGAGAAACAGCTGCAACCTTATCGTAATAAGGTGAAGACCGACGAGGGTGTGTTGTACCTTGATGCTACTGGCTATGTTGTTCGCAAATTAAAAGATTCAAATAAGGAAATATTTTATTATACTGCGGTTTTAAAGGGCCACACATCAATGGAGCCTCCTATCCCTATTGCAGTGATGATGACAAACGACCACACGACAACCATGATATCTATCCTTCTTGCACGAGTTAAGCAAGCATTGCTCACTTTATATAGGACATGGATGGTGGTACAGCCAACCCGTATAGAATTAGATTATTCGTGGGCTATGATGAATGCTATTCTTTTGATTTGCAATCAAGAAAACATCACAAGGTATTGAAACAAATCGTGGGAAATGGCAAGTAAATCAACTTCTCTAGCTAAATTCACAAAGGTGCCATTATGTTCGGCTCATCTGATCAAACGAGTGCGCGACATACTTTCACAAGTGACAACTGGCAAAGGACTGACCGAGTACTGTACATTTTCATCTGTCCATATGTTTTAATTTTTCTCTGTGATGATTTGTTGTGTACGCTTCTATTTGGACGGCATATCTAATTCATAGTCTCGAGTTGTTTCCTTAATTTATGTCCCAAAAATAATAAAAGTTATGTATGGTGTGTGCTTGCATTGCATCTATATTATATATTCCGTGGCATATATATATATATATATATATATATATATATATATATATATATATATATATATATATATATATATATATATATGGACTTGTGTTTTGCTTTAGTTGTTCTACTTATTCCGTAGCACATTTTTAAAATCTAACTGGATTTCAGAATCCTCTTGTGCTTGAAAATTTCTTATATTAAGTTTTAATTGTTTGTGCCGTAGCACATATTTTCGAAATTATTTAAGGATATGGGGTAGCGGTCCCATGTTGGGTGTCAATCTTGACCTTCCGCTAATCCCTTGATAAGAAAAGAGGGTGTTGTGTATTTTTGAGTTTTATTTGAATTTTCATTGACTTATTTGGGTTTATTAACTATAATGTGAGTACTTCTAGAAAATTTAAAGTTATGACATGATGCAAATAAATATTTTTTGATTTTGTTTTGTTTTCTTACGGTTCATTCATTCAACCAAGCCTCTCTTGTAAGCTTGATTTTGGTTGGTTGATTCTAGTTGCTATCTTGCTGAATATATACAATTTTAAAATAGGGATATTTTGTCATTTGTGCAGAGTTATTTGCAAGAGGAAGATATTCACGTAATTGGACACAGTTTTATTGCCCGTTTGAGTAATTGTTATGATTTGCCGCAAATATGCAGACAACCTCGGAAATTTACTATTACTTGGGATGGACGTCCCGGAGCAAGGGTTAATCATTTTATTTCTAATCCAACTGTTCTTGATCCAGTGCCGTACCTAATATTCATGAAGTTGGGAGAGGATGATATTGGGTTGTTAGATTCAAATTTAATTGTGAATCAAATACTCCAGTTATGTCGTATATATTTGGAGCAAGGAGTCCAGTTCGTGTTAGCATGACCACGTGGATTAACTTGTTCACAGTACAGTTGGAGAGTTAGGATAATTGTGAGTTGTACAGATTGTTGGCTAATAGAAGTCGAATCATCTATTGTCGTTTGGATGGATATCGCAGCAGTTATATGGGTGCAGATGGTATCCACTTAAGTCCCAGTGGTTGCCGATGGCTTTACACCAGACTGTTGTCCAGGAGTGATTTGGACATGTTCTGTTTGGGTTATACACCATTTGTGTTTACCAACATAGAGAAGTCCATTGAGACAATTCAGAGAAGAATAGCATTACTTTCACATGCGAATGAGGTTTCGAGTATACATGCACCAAAATTGAAAATGAGACAGGCGCGACAATGAATGCTTCATCACCTTTCCACAAAAACTTTGAAGTCATTAGGTTGCAAAGGATCGAAAAGGCGAAAAGGTGTACTGGAACAACATGCCAAAGGAATCCATACCACAATGTTAAAGCACCTGCTATTATTGAATCGTACTTATATATCTATCCACTTTGGAGTTGTTTACTTTTGAGGCAAGAAACTTCCTCACAAGATCGTACCAGAGACACTTCGTAGATTATTCGTTCCGGATAGTGAAATACGACATCTCCGACAGCGTGCTGGGAGGTTTGTCAAGATACTGCATTTAAACATAATCGGAAAATGTAGGGAATACGAGTATAGAATGAAATCAACAATCCGTCAAAGAGTAAAGGACATCAAGACAGAAACACCTACAGTTAAACAAGACGATATTGACGTTTTAACAGTGGAGAAAAGACTTCACAGACTACACCGAGGTATTTCTCGCCTCCTAAGAAGATTCCAATTCCAAAGAAACGAAATGCCAAAGATGTCAGGAAGACCATGTGACCGTTTGATGTCATGAAGGAAGGTAAAAACATGAATAAGAGTGGAATTACTATGTTTTACCTGGCTTTATTGGAGACGAAAGAGAACTTCCTACAAAAGTATATCATGGTTTGAAAGGCCGATCTGCCTGGACAGGGACTGGAAAATAAACACAACAATTTTGGCTCAATTCCTCGATACAAACAATGCAAAATTGTGAAGGACTGCTTCATTCCCCAACCAGTACAATGACCACCTTCAGTGAGTATCAGTTTTGGTCATGGAATTATTATTTACATGCATATACTGATTGTGCTGGTTATAGTATCAGCATATCAATCTTTTATAAAAATGGTTCCACTGTTAACTGTATTTTGTAGAAATGAAATTTAGTTCAAGATTTGAATTATCTCAGATTTAAACTTACATTCTGATTCTTGGAAAATTTTAAAGATTTTTTTGGCAATGTTACACTTGCAGATATAGAACTCAATTGTTTTCGCTGCTTCTTTTGATGGTATATTATATCTAACACTTTGTCTACTTATGTAAGTACGTCCGATACCATGCTCGCCGTTGCTGACACCCACCCCCTTCATATTCTAGCTTCCATGGGGTAGACTATAGCAACCATCTATAAAAAAGAATTCCAATGCCAAACAATTCAAAAGCGACTATATATTAAATGACAAAAGGAGACGGTTCGGGTAATCATCTGTCGTTGTTGGTACCACAAATGCTTACATTTTCCGTTTGCGTAAAAATGCACGCTAAAAAATATTCTGCTAGATTGTCACCTTTTTGTACCTAATAATTTGTATAATCAGACCATTTTTACACCTTTAACCATACGTCCTGATGGAATCGCTGAATGTCGAAACGTTTTCTTACGAAGGGTTTGTGCGATTGTTCTCAACAATACGGCGTGACACCCGTTTTGCAATTAATTTCCTTTTTGTCCCTTCATAATTTGAAACATACGTATTCTCAAGTCCAACACACACACATGGGTCTGCATACTATTCTTCCATGTAGGGCGAATAAAATCAGATCTTGATAATCACATGTTTACATTCTTAATATCTGAAACGACTTTTATCGTTGTCGTTATACACTGGTTGATGATTTATCTAGTACGATTTATTTTCATTCTTGTACAAACACTCTTACGTTATACATAAATTTTTTTCTGTCACAGAATGTAAAAAAAGGAACTTTTGTTATGCCTGATAAATATTTTATTTGTGTTGTGCACGCGTACAGCGCTGTCAGGGATGAACAGGTGATTTTTTTCCAGCCAAGCGACGGAGCCAACATATGTCGCCGCCGTAAACTACTTGCGGCCACGTACATCATACTAATAATATGCACGGGTATTTTATCCTGAATATTACTCACTGTCCTATGAATTTATGCAAGATCAAGATATAATCGACAGTGATCATTTTGGATCTGGTGACGAGAGCCCGTATTTTCACGTGGTATGTCTAAAAGCCATAAGGGTGAGTGTTAAATTTATATTTTATGTGATATGCAAAGTTAATTGAGTTTGTATTGTCATATATTGTAATGATTAATTTATTACAACGAAGATTTGAAACATTTTGAACTGTGAATTTCAAGTTGTTTTTAAGAGTTTAATGTATTAGTATTTTCCAGAACTCATTATTATTACCAGTTTGGTTTTTTTTTAGGTTACGAGGCTAACAGTCTAACTAATGTAACGAGACTGATGCGTTTCGCTAACGAATACAGCTATCTAGATGTGTATATTGATGTACGTATGTCTGTACATGTGGTGGAGCAACGACTGTAGACGTAGCTAATACAAGTGTACTGTCTGTACGTGTATGCGTATGACTGACTGTACATGTAGTGGACCCATGAAGGGTGTGCGCGGCCGATACAAAAGTGGGTCAAATCGAAGGACGTAGTGAAAGTCTGCGGTTTATCAGTGGATCAATCTTGCGGCTTTACAAGGGTCAAGAAGCAAATGTTTATTCCAATATTTGTTTAAATTGGTATATTTGTATTTACACGAGATTATTTTGAATCTTAGTTGAATTCCAGTAGATTTGAGAATCTGACAGGGCAGAACATTTGAAAAGTATTTGAGAACTTGAGATTTGTTTGAATCCCAAGCCTAGTCTAAACATGAATTATATCAATATCTTAGTGTGCAATATTATTTGAAACTGAGGTTTCATGAAGCTGTATATCAGAGATATATTATTGGTTTTTTTTCAATGTGTGAATGTTAGTATAGAGTAATTGGATAAGAGTATATTTAGAGTGTGTGAGAATCAGTTTTTTTTACATCATACATTTTTCTTCACTAATTAAGTTAATACATTTTCATCTCTCACACATTGTGTTGAGTTATTCATTTAATCCAATTCCCACTCGGTTACAATTATGCGACAATTTCATCAAAGGTTTGTGCTCTGCTTGATATCAGCACGATATGTAAACTATCTGGAATGTTAGCATTCTTCGTATTTGTGAATAAATACATAATCCGCGTTGAAGCAAAAGTTAAATATTGTTTTCTATAATAAAAAACATAAATTTGTGTACAATTGTATTGAGAAGGCAATTTTTGACATCTTCGCTAAATTGTATGCGGTTAAAATACTAGTGAACGGCCTGACGATGAAAGTCTAAAACGTTATCATTGGAGATGATGATGATCAATCGTTATTATAATTATTATTTTCAATAGTTTCATTTTGTTACCAATTGCAATTCATATTTTAAAATCATGAGGTGTATATTTTCTTTGAAACTGACACATTTGACATATACACATGTCTCTGCTTTCAAGTGATGATTACGCTGATTTATGACAAGACTATTATTATTAATGTTCTTCTTGTTGTTTTGAATTTTATGAATATATTTCGTTATTCACTACCCGATTTCAGACGGAGGAATAACATATCCAGTCCTTGATATTTTGCAGGAGAAAAGGCATCTTCTTCTTACGGAAACTGATGAAAAGGTCGTACATTCAGTGGATGACATTTTGGTAGTAGTTTCCAAATTATATTCACGAAAGTCCATGAAAATGAGACACTTGGTATACTGTAATATTTAAAAACGTCTTAAAGCATGTGTGAAAACGTTGCGAAAATAATATGACCGTTTAAATACAACATTTGTAGGATGTCACACAAGCTGTGCCAGAGTATCGAGATATTGAAGATGGTGAGCAACAAGACCATTTCGTTTTGCTTCAGGACCTGTTAGCCAGAATGCACGATGTTTCATTTGAGCCATCTACTTTGCACTATGAGCACCAGTGCATAACCTGCGGAGAAGTAATGAAACTTTCAAATTATGTATAGATTTCAGAGTCGAATAGTAATTTGCAGTGCAGAATTAGATTTAAAGTAACTACCTGCATCAGTATAGAAAGTTTGTACCGCAAAATGTAGTAATTTTATGTTATAGACTAATTTTTGAAATAGAGAGCTGTGACTAGCATACATAATGATAATGACAGTAATATCTCTTAATTATCCAAGTTCAATAGCCAAAAACGTTATAGTACGTTCATTTACTCTTAGGCCCATTGTTCATCATAATTACAGCATGTTCTGCTGATGTCATTTCAATACGCATTTTTCCCATGATTTATATGATATGCATGTGATGATATTTATATAAATGTTAACAATACATCACATTAAATAACTAATAATACACTGCAAGCCCTCGACATACTTCAGGTGGGTTATCACGGTCGAGTATACACCTGTTTCGATACTTGAATATTGTAACAATGTGCGCTGCATTTGGTAGTTAAAGGACCACTGCTATTTGAAAATGTATATAATAATACATGTCGATTTTGAATTTAAGATTTAGATGTGTGGCTTGATCTAGTTGTTTGACATTTCATGAAACACACCAAATTTAAGACATCACTTTTGTGATTGCACTGTAAAGAATACAATTACACAAAGACATGTTAAATATATCTTAAATCTGAAAAAAAAAACTATGCTGGCGTTGTCTTTGACGTTAAGTGCATTTTGTACGTTTTCACATATTTAACAACTATAATGTGAGAAAAGAGAATTAGGATATGATTTTGGATCATATAATAAATCACGTACACAACAATTGTATCATCATGTATTAATTTCACATATTATTAGAGTTATTATTCTTATATTACATCAATAAAGATTACATTTGTCATAACATATCATTTCCTTTTTTCCAGAGCAGACACTTGTCAGAAGAGAAGGCATGCATGTTCATGGTAGATATGTTTATATTAGCCGACAGTTAAAAAATGTTTCGACAAATATTTTTTAAATTGAAGTATTCTCTGGCTGCGAATCTGTGCAAGTATTGTTACACGCACAGGGGTATTCACTTGACCGAGCAGTGTCAAAACCCTGGCGCGAATCCCGCTGAAAGTCATGTTTTCCCCAAATTTCCAAAGACTTCCATCCAACTTGAGTTGTAAAATGTAAAGTCAGACGTGCCTGTCTTTATAAACTAAATTTTGTTCTAATCAATTGAAGACCACAGACGAAATAACTTGCCCAAAAGTCCATTAACCGCACCTTTGCATGGTTTTTCTTCATTATCAACAGATGGGAACTGTTAAACTGCGCCTCCCTAGGCCAGTCAGTACACTTTTACCGGCGTATCACGCGTATATAAATACGCCTATTTTCCACTATGGACACATAAACGGTATCTACCAAGTCCCAACTTATTGATTCCATTGTGTAATTTACTGGTTTCCTACCGTAAATACTGCCATCTCAACCACAACAATATTACACACCATTAGATTTTAATATGGACTATGTTACTAAATGGTCAGTCATTCGGCTTGGGCCTAAATTCACTACTAGCGAACCCTAGCATGGTTCAAACTCACTAACATCGGCTCTGTGACGTTTGCTCTTAATAATTGGCTAATCATTTCGGGTTAGGAATATTTCCATGGCGCCGAATATTTAATACAGTAGAACCTCGGGTTACGAACGCCTCGGAGTACGAACAATTCGGGTCACGAACAACGATTTTGAACAATTTTGTCTCGATTCACGGACAGTGCATCGAGTCACGAACCAAAACCACGCGGTACGTACGCTAGTCTTGCACGCGCGCACTGCCTCGCCTTGTCATCGATACGCAGTTACCGTTCAACGTTCCTTAGCAGTGGCGCAATTTTCAAGGTAATTCACTGTTTTTAGGTGTGTTCCAAGAAAGTAAAAAGTGACTAGACGAATTTTCTTTAACATTTCCCTACATTTGGAAGAAATACCTAACTACATGTTGCCCGAGAGGCGATGAAATCGATATATTCTAGTTAGGCGTTCAATAATTAGAATCTATTCAATCGATCCACTTTGTACGTCTTTTTCATATCTGGTCCCCACAGGTTGCCTTTTCTTTGTGCTGATTGCTCTCGATGACATTCATCAGAACTTCTTTTGTGGCTCGACAATATTCCCTAGAGATAAAATGTCAGTGAAATGTCCATGTCAAAACTCTTTAAAGAAGTATTGGCGCACTTGTACAAGTAAGATTTTATTGTCTTACCGCATATGCTGTGGAAATCGGTTAAACAATTCTTTTAATGAATTTGGCTTATGTTGGAACAGATTCATGAACAGAAAAAATACAGCAGAGCGATCGAAATCGTTGAGGTACGGTTTTAATTCACACTAGTATTATTAGATTTGACTCACTGAGAATGTTTCATACACACACCCTTATGCTTGTTTACCCAGTTCCACGGGCTTCAGGTGAACAGTCGATGTCAACTGAAGGCTTCCAAAACCCGTAGATACTTGAAATTATTCTTCTCTAAACATTATATGGCTACATTAGAGAAATCTCCAATTTCATACTTGTATGTTTTTTTGTAGTCCGAGTCACCTCTGACCGTTGCCACCCCATTTTTGATATTTGGTTTTTTATGTTGGGGTGTAGGGTAAGAGCGCATCCCTTATCGAAAAGTTGGAATGACCTTATATTGAGCCATAAGGACATTAAATCGATAGGGAAATAATTTATCTTCTCAGAAATTACAAGTATAACACTGATTTTGTCTTTAATCCGTTGTCGGACGAGACGAAATTACAGCGTTGATGATTTTTTTTATCTCGTTCGCACCATTTGCATTGCTAGTCACATGACTAGCCAAAACTCACGGCCGATACGCATACTACGTCATGGGTCAAAGTCACGTGATAACAAAACACGTTGTCGTGTAGCTTCAGCGTGATCAATCTGCCTCTGTCCAGGAAGACGCGACAAAGACACGTTTCCGGTTGGTGTCATCTCAATATGTTGAAAACCATGTGTTCTTTCGTGTTATTCTTGACATTGCGTGACTTACATGCACTATTTTCGAGTGTTTGCTTCATCAACATTGGAAAATAATTGTACATGCAATATGATGGAGTGTTCCTGCTGCGGCACAGAGTTTCAGAAAACAAAATAAACGATTTAAAAGAATAGAGATTCATTCTAAATTTAAAGGTGGGCCTAGTGCGGCATAATCACTAGAAAAAACATTCTGTGACATTCACGCCTGAAAAATATGCATTCATTTGTACTGAATGCAGCTTGACAATAAAATCCCAGGATATAATCAAGACTAACCTTGATGAAGTAGTGGAGAAATTAAAAAAAAAATAGAAAATCAGTGGTATATAGGAAGTAAGATTTAAATCACGCCAACACACCGCGGAATTGCTAAGAATGCCGAGGTTATCTCAGCACCAAGAAAAGTATACCAACCAAAGTTGATGTCAAGAAAATCTTTGACAGAAGAAATTGTAAGTACATATATAACTATAACATCTATCAGCATTCTAGACAACCATTTCTTTTTATAATTCAGCAAGAGTTCTATATTATTGTATATTATATACTATTATATATATTAAAATCAAATTTTGAAGCTGATTATTCCATGTATGGAACGAGAAAAGATTAAACTAACCTGTAAACAGACCATCCATATCTAGGAATAATTGTGACATTCTGTTTTCTTAAGCCAGATACATTTATCACCTACTGTAAATAACACTCGCCTTTGGAACTTTTGGGACTCTCATGATACAGAAATGGTCTGCGACAACTCTTTAAACATAGCAAATTTGCCAAGAAAGCTGCAGTTTATGTCATTTGTGAAGCAGATCTGTAGCCTTACAAAAATGGTTCAATGGTTGATTGTCATTTTGAATGGAACAAAATGATGTATGATGCCAATATAAATGTTGCCATTAACCCATTCAAGTTCCTCTTTATATTTTTCAGAGCTTTTGGTGGCACAAAGTTAAATATTTGGCCTGCAAAAGTATAAAATTTATGCAACTTTATTTACAGTCATGTACATTTATCTAATTTCTGAAATATGACTTTCATATAATGAATGAAAACTACATGCCCCCCAATTATGACATACAGCATCTTACAAATGTATAGGTGTATTATTTTGACCAGGTAGATTCTTTGCCTAGCCCATTCCAGTCTTATCTATAGGTAATAGTTCAGTCTCACCAATTTTAACTTGTGGAGATATATTATCTGGTTTAATGCATCTGTTCTAGCAATGTCATAAGAGCCTGATTTGACAAAATAAATAGTGCAAATAATAAAAACAGATTGAAGGTATATGTACTATTACTTTTTATCCAATTATGTATTATGTTAAAATATCTAGGATATGTACACACTTTCTTTAGTGATGATTACCTAATAGTATATACTGAAATAATTATATTTGTAGCAATAGTTATAAATTGCATACCTATTTGGCAATACAGAAATAAAATTTAATTTGTCACTTCTCAGCCATAGGGTTTGTGCAATATCATTCTTTATTTCAGTTGCTGCATTTGCAGTGTTAGTACGGGACATTCAGTAATACTTTGGAGTACTTCAACCTTTAGGTACTCTTCCCTGAAGTCCAGCCACCTGAAACAAATGACAACCAGATTATTCTAAAGAAGTTTTTTAAAGTTTATATTTAAATTTATATTATTAGATATTATTGATCAAATTTCATGATTTATATTAAACAAATATATATTAAGGCCATCAAAGACATTTTTCCAGTCAGTATGTACATGCCTATTTTTATTCCTTGTTGTTTGATTTATTTCAAAGTAAAACTTCTATCTTGCTAGAGTAAAATATTATATGTTATAAAACAGTTATTATAAACTTCATACAATTCAGATATGCAACCATACACAACTTTTCTCTGTATGCATTGTCCAGTACATCTTTCCAGTGCCTGGTAATGATAGCTTCTGGGGATGCTATTAAAACTGTTGCACATCTCCTTTTTATGGCTGCAAAGAATAAATTGTGGCTAGACTAAGTTTGTAACATTAAAGTGCAAAATTAGTGAGAAAGTATCAAAGTCATGTCCTATGTATCATGGTGATCATTATGTTGAAATATTTGTGTACGTTTCAAGCTGATAGTAAAATCTTTAATGCATAAGTGACACTAACACTCTATCTGTGTGTGTGTGTGTGTGTATATATATATATATATATATATATATATATATATATATATATATATATAAACAGCTACCATCTATGTCTTCTTCCTCAATTTTCAACGTAAGAAAATATTAATGTTATGGTCTTTCAATGTTTTCACCTGATCAGTTATCGGTGATTTCAAAGGTGATATGACCAAACTTATGTGTTGCTTAGGAGATGGTATCTGCAATAAAATTATTTTGCTAAACTCTGTATTTAAGAAAATATAATTTGTCACTCAAAAATTATCTTATTGTCATTAACATGTGAAAGCAATTGACCTATTCATATTAAACCTATATCACTGTGCTTAATTTTAAAGTGGTCATTCAATTGGGTCTTTACATTACTTTGATATTAAACAATTTTATATTTATACCTTCTATTACATAAAGATAATCTTTCATATATTTTCAAAGTAAAAAGTTATAGTGTTTATGAACTTAACATAATTCAGCTGTATTTTATTCAGTGTTGATCACACTAAGGCGAGTTACCGCTCTCTCTCTCTCTCTCTCTTTTAGCTTGTCTAACATCATTGGTGGGAGAATGTAGCATACGCTTTTCCAAACCATGTGGGAAGCACGGCAAATGTGTCACTTCCATCCATAACTGAATGTATAATATCCATTTTCAAGAAGTATCTCATTGGCAAGAGATTCCGTGTCTTTACCTGCCATGTTGCAGTATAGATTTATGCACCAAAACTTCTATTCCAGTATTGAGGAAAGAAGACCAAAACAAATCGAAAATAGTGAATGAAAGTCAAGCAATGTCTATAATAAAATGAAAGAATATTTGCTTTTCAACATATTAACTGAGATGACACCAACCGGGTTTGTTGTTATCACGTGACTATTTGACCTGTGACGTATTATGCGTATCGGCTGCGAGATTTGGCTAGTCACGTGACTAGCAATGCAAATGGTGCGAACGAGGTAAAACATTCATCAACGCTGTAATTTCGTCTCGTCCGACAACGGATTAAATACACAGTGTTATACTTGTAATTTCTGTGAAGATAAATTATTTCCCTATCGATTTAATGTAAGTATGGCCCAATATAATGTCATTAAAGTTTTCTAGGCCTGTCAATAGGCGAGTACCCCATACCGACACCAGCTGGTGTCGCCGAATTCCAACTTTTCGATAGGGGATGCGCTCTGACCGTACACCCCAACATAACAAAACCAAATGTCAAAAATGGGGTGGCAAGGGTCAGAGGAAACTCGGACTAGGTTTTTTGTGATTTCACATTTACTCGAGTCATTAGTAACCTTTACGAACACAAATACATGTATTAATATTTCGCGCCATGCACAACAGGACGCAACACCAACATCCAACACAACTAATAATCCTATCTCAAATGACTAATTTTGTATAGCCATCAATATCCCAACCCCTTCCTCCACATAGTCAGTGATTTGTCCCTAGTCAGCTTTTTATAGCCGACATCAAAGAACACTTATTTCTCTAACTGGCTTAGAACGACACCGATGCATGCCATGAGGGACTTTTAAGTTATAACCAATTACTTATGGAACTGTGAATAACGAATGAAAACCAGCTGGATGTGAATAAGGAATAAGTAGAAAAAGTTGAATCGGGAATAAGTAACAGGTTTTTCAACCGGTAACTGGTTACTTATTCCTTATTCAATCAGGAATAAATTAACCAACTTGATGTCAATGTAGCTATGCGCAAGCAAGGGGGGGGGGGTAACTCTAATATGCTTTTGAAAATTAACATTAGACCCGGAGATCAAAAGAGGTCTTTTTTTGCACCATACCCTGTGATCACGTGAACAAGTTTCCCGTAGAATTCTGGGTATTTATGCAAAGCAGATACCCCAAATCTTGCGTATCTGGCCTCATTATCATTTTATAGCGTTTTAAAAGGTGAGTACGACAACGACGTCTTCAATTCGCATTTGATCCTCTTAATCGGCCAAATACGCGCTCTGCACGTATATTTTTAAAAAGAGCAAAAATTTAATCGCTTTATAAAATAATTTTTAAAATTTGAAATGTTGCGCCTTGCCTGAAATTGAATTTTCAATTACGCGCGTAAAAGACTTGTCGTTCAAGGCGGAAGATGCAATTACAACATGCCGGAAGTAGTATCCGAATATATTAACACAGCAAAAATGCAGCTAAGGACGATCCGCAAATAGTGAATTTCGGTATCTCGTGTGATATATGTATTTCGTGGCGAACACTAAACAAACGCTAAAGAAAATAGCCAAGTCCATTTGTTTTAATTTTCAACGTAAGAAAATATTAATTTCATGTGAAAGATATATGGATTTATATGCCAATTTTTACAGAGTCAGTTAATGTGCAATATTTTGTTCTTTTTTAAAAAATTTAAATTTTTTGAAAATTTACCCTGATAATCAAAAAATAATTATTTATTTAGTGTACAATATGACCGTTTAATGAATTCTCATATCGGTTATCATAGTATTTAGTTTACTTATTGCTTTCGCATTAAATTATTTGTTTTGTTTTATTTTTCAGGTCTTCTGTTCTGACACCTAGAAATGAGTCCAAACATTACAAGGTTTATACAGTATAGAGAATATGGTATTACTACAGTCTCTTCTACTTCTCGCTTTGTAATTAGAAATTTGTCAATATGTCTTCATTTACATAAATTTGCACACATACAAAATTATTGATTTGGTTACTTGCATTACTACAATAAGTCGACTCTGCTGAGAATTTGAACATTTACATTTTGTTAAAGTTTTAACAGGTGATATTGTCAAAACACTTATTTACAGTGATCCAAATTCATCTCAAACTTGTTTCGAGTTACTTTACTACAGTCTTTGTCAGCTTTAACAAGGAGATTACTGTTTGTACCCTAATAGGTTCATGAATCTCAGATGTGATCTTTCCTGCTTTGATTGTGTGAGAGAACAAACTGTATGAAGCTTTTGATTTGATTTGACTCTCATCAGTTCATCATCTTTGTGATTTGGGTTCTTGCCTTAAGTCAGGGTCTTGTAAAAAAAATTTTCCACAAAAAGTTAAAATTCATTTTTCTTGTTGGATTGCCTAGATTTCTTTGACTTTTCGTTAGAGTCAGAGTGTTATTTTTTGTTTAATTCAGAACTTGTGCTGAGATTTACCATAAAGATTAGGTAATTATATGTTTGCTCATTGGTCGTGTCACATTCATTATTTGACAATTATGTAATTTTGTTCTGTGATACAAGTTCATCATGGTAACAATGTTTATTAAAACTTGATTTTCTTATATTTCTTGGTATTAAGAGAGTATTAATTAGTGTTTTGAAGAGCAGGTGTTAGATTGTATTTGTTACCTCAGATGATTTTTTTCTTTTATCTGTTGTGTACTTTATTGGCAACAACTTTAGCAGTAATAATCATTTTGTGTATTGTTTACATATACCTATTAGTGTTCCATTGTTTCATAGCAAAATACCTTACTAAATGACATTGTGACTACTAGATGATGAGTGTCAGAGTTCACAAGATCATTTAGCTTTCATAATTTGGACTGTGAATATGAAACATACAAACCCACTGGTGCTGACACCAGTTTAAAGCTTTAGACTGATGTTTATCTTTGATTTCAGTGACATATCTATCGATTTGTTTGTGTAAGTGACCCTTGTTTAACCAGACCATTTGTCTCTCATTAGAAGAATTGTACTCTTTTATTGCTTATTTAAAAGTTCTGATTTCATGATCATTTATTATCATTCTTTTGTACAATAGGTTGATAGCATTGTCAGTTTCAGCTCTGGGTCAGTTGGGATTGCCCTATCACCCTTGAGTTGAATTTGAGCAAAGCAACAACGAAATATTGTAGTAATACTGATTTTATTATTCATGTTATTAAAGATTACAACTTTGCTGCCATAGGTGGCTCTTTTGAAACTTTGCTGCCATAGGTGGCTCTTTTGAAACTAGCTTGTGACCATCATTCATGGATAATTACCTTACATAAATTTATGTCTGAACATTTTAACTAACATTGGCAACTTCCTACCATCTTCATTTAAGTTTCTGCCTTAGATTCTATTGTGAATTGATCTGTCATGACATCACTTGGTTCTTTTTGCAAGAATAATAATATCACTGATGATAGACTAACCTCATTTGATTTGTTCTTTGTTGAACGTACATGATCAAACTGTTGGCCTGGCATTAGAACTGTACAAGTATGAAAGAAGTTTAAAGGATGGTAACTTTAAGAAAAATGTGACTATTTGGATTTCTATATTATTTGGTTTGGCACTGAATATGATTAATGGAGAGGCACTTATCAGTAAAGCTGTTTAGAACATTAAAGGATCATTTGTCAAAGAAAAGAAAGGTCGGATAGTATGAATGCTCGTTTTATTGTTCCAACATGCACTGTTACTGCAGGTAGGGATGAAACCATCAGAATGGAAGGTACATATAAGGCTGTATGTCATGATTTGGAAAAGAAGCTCAGTCACAAAGAACATGAATTAGCTAAGAAAGAATCAGAATTACAGGAATCAAAGACTACTATGAGGTGTCTAAGAATACAAACATTCAACCTTAACAGATCATTGGTTAGGGCGAAATTTTAAAGGTCAAAACATATGGAAGGTAAGTATGATGCTGAAGTAAAGTCTTTCAAACAATCCATAAAGAAAGCTCATATTGCACGTGATAAACTTATAAGAAAGGTACGACAAAAGAAAAGTCTAATTGAATCTCTGAAAGCAGAACTGAAAACTTCTTCATCTGCTTTGAACATTTCTGAACTTGCATGTAGAGACGCGAATAAGGCTTTGTGTACTGTCAATAAAGAGAAAGAAGCACTGATAACAGAATTTGATTACCTGAACTCTCTTCTAAAAGATAATGCCCAACTGAAATTATTCCATCCTGACAGACGTTGTTTAAGTACTGAACTTGTGGAGTGTGTTATGAGTTTGCTTGATTGCAATGTTGCTTCCATCCATGTTCCAGACGATATTAAATCCGTATGTCGATTGTGCCATTGTGAACCTGATGTGTTGCCTTCAAGAACCACAGTAGACAGAATCTCTGATAGAAGATTGTATCTGTCACAACAACTAGTGCCATCTTTAGCAGGCTCAGAGAATTTAACCCCTTACTCCGACGAGACCTCCAAATGTGGAAAAACATTTGACGTTTTCACCATCACTGACTCGGATAAAAATTCATACGTTCTTGGGTTGAGAGACATATTTGATAAAAGTGCTCACACCACTCTTGACACTTTTAAAGAATTACTCCATGACTTAAACAACAGATCTGATTTGAATACAGCAGGATTCAAGATTTTAGGTAACATAAAAGAATACTATGAGTGACAGGGCAGCAACAGAAAAGAAGTTTCATAATTTATTAGAAAGTTACAGAATTGATGTCTTACCAAAAGTTAAAGAGGGTTGGTCTGATAGGTCCCAGGAGGAGAAAGAGGTCTGAAGTCGCATGAATAATTTTTTTTGTGGACTTCACTTGCTTGTAGGTTTGGCCGACATCTGTGCAGAAGGGCTAAAAAAAATGAAAGCTTGATAATGGTAGATGCCAGTACAGTGTCTCAACCTGAAAATGAAGAGGAGGTGGAGGTGGCAGGTGAAAGTGATATGAACAGTGGTGACAGTGGAACAATTATTTTGAGTAGAACTTGTTCAAAAGTTTTTGGCAGAGGTTGTGATGAAAACAGCAGTGTCTATGGGGACTGGAGCACATATGTATCACAGAAGGGTGAGAAAGTCCTGTTTGTCCGTTACAAACATAATAGGTTTAACATCTTCTTCTTGTTGGGACAATGTATTTACTATCACCGTGCTAGGATAATGGAATGTTTGGAAAATGTTCATGGTGTCACCAATCGGCTTTTCTTTACAGTACATAGATGTATTCAAATTCCTTCTTATGTAGCAGGTTGTAGAGCTCTTGGATTGATTTCAAAACAGATAACATCCCCACTTTGGAACTACATTGAAGGAGATCTCCATATTCTTAATATGAATAAACATTATTTGCATTTGACTTCATTTTTGAAAAATGATGATTATATAGTGCCCTTTTTGGCTGGCAAGTCAACACCTTTTAACACTGAAGTTAATGAAGATGATGTGATCCATAAGTCCTTAGTTAGGCCTGATGGTTCAGATGATTTGACTAGCAGTATTTTACAAGTTTTGTTCAAATCAATGGCATCTTTATTTGAAAGGCAATGTATTGACCAGCTTCCTGGAGGAAAATATTACGAAAGCACTGCAGAACATTTCCAGGAATCAAAATCCACTCTAAAACATAATAAACTTGATTTTATGATGAAATACAGGCCAAATGCCACAATCAGACATCAGAATGGTTGAAGGGGTTGGCTGATGAAGAAAGGTTAAAGCTAATCAATGACTCGCGGAAAGAAAGAAGACAACTGAGAGAGAAATTTATAAGCAGGATACAAGAAATTAACAATAATCATAAAGATGCTTTAAAAAAAGAAAAATGAGGAATTGGAAGCAAGACATAGAAATGTTCTGGAACGAAAGGAACATTTGACCATCTGCATAACCTATTATGGCCTGTATCAGACAGCAAAAGGTAAAGGACAAACTAGAAGAGCTACTAACAAAAAGTGAAAAAGAAAAGTCCCTGAAGACCCAGATTTCTTTCCGTAAAAGGGTTCTAAAACAAATCCATCCTGATGCCAGTGTCTTTCTATTTGCAAAGAAAGTTGATGGGATGAATCGAAAATTCTCAATAGAAGAGCTGACTAGTAATTTAATAACATTAATCCATACTGCGGCTACTGATGGTCCATCCAAAGAGATAGATATCAAGGACAAACCATTGCTTGTGGTAAATCGAATACGCCACAGATTTGAAGGTGGCAAGGAGTATGAAGGCAGAGTTGTTTCAGTGGTACCTGGCTTTCCTCATGGTATAATGTCATCTATGATGGTGACCCTGCTGTGTATGTTTATCAGCTTCAAGAAGACTATGCCGCTGGTGATTTGAGAATTATTATATGGTAAGTATAAATTAATTTCTTCTATGTGCACCTGTCTTCAACAACTGATGTTTAGTACATGTTGCTGTTTTATTAAAGCAATATTTCTGCATGAGCCTACTTTCCATCCCTCCACCTTTTTTATTTTGTCTCTTTTTAAAACTGTGACTACAGCAATCAGGTAAGTGTAAGAGATAATCTTTGGTGTCAGAATTTTATCATGTAATATCTTAAATTCTAGAGTAACTGCACGTACATTAATACATTCTTTGTTCTTTGTGTCATATCAGAATGAAAACAGCCAAATGTGACATGCAACATAGGATCACCATTTATTTCTGCCTCTGACAGTCACTTGTGATATTTTAGTTTCAACTCTGCAAGTTTTGCCACTTTTGAATAATTAAATATTTTTCTTTGCTGTTGTCTCCATATGAGAGTTGATACTTTATACAAGAACTTTTAATATACACAATACACCTTTATTTCATTGTTATTATGAACAATTCATGTGTTACTTGTATGGAATTACGAGAAATGTGTAAATTGATTTTGTAAAGTGAAAGTAACATTTGGTGTAGATGTGGGTCAGTTGGGACTACTCTAATACTTATATTACTTTCTCATGATTCAGTACCATAGTTTTCAGTGGCAAATAATTCTCATTATTAAGATGTCCTAAAATGTCTTGTGATTTTTTTTTCATGCATAATGTTTAATTTGTGATGTTCCTTTTGGCTTGTCTTTACCTGTAATGACTTCAGTTTTTCATGTTTTGTTATTAGTAACTTACAATATTTCACATTTAGATTGGGTCAGTCGGGATTGCCCTGTCACCTTAAAACATACTAATAGTTTCAATGAAATATAGAGCAGTAAGTGAAATTCATAAAATAAATTTTTAGGAAAATGTTTTTGAGCCTATAATCATATTCAAAATTTGAGTTATACTGAACTCTCTTAACATCTGATTGGTGCATTGTTTTCATTAATGACCACTGGACATGCTATATTGCTCACTACTGAAGATTTGGTCGTTGGGATTGTACTGTTATGTTGTTTCTGCCTAAAACCTTATAAAACTGAATTCACATAGAAGTGTGTGACCTTGTAAGAACCAGCTAAGTGGTTTTATCCAGTCACTGGTTCAGTGATAACAGTTTTTACAAATTGTCATGTTTGATTTCTTAACATGAATTGAAATTTATTTAGGTCTTAATACTAAATATGCCATTTATACATTTTGAAGCTTGTAATTTACAATTGTGGGTCGGTTGGGACTGCCCTATCACCCATAAGCCTATTTTGTTTTTGTGTCACATTTATTACTATTGAACTACATACATTTATTGGTCATTATAGTTTTATAAGGAATGTTTGTATACATATAAAATGCATTTGTTAGGTACAAGCCATTGTTCATGACATCTTCTCCTTTACATATTTCCTGTTAACTTCAGTATTTGGTAACTGTTTTAATTGCTTGAAACTTCTAATGTCTGAAAATAAATTGCAAAAATACCTCCTAAGGCCAGTCCCACAAGTGGAGCAAAGACAAAAGATCATATTTCTTTCTGATAACAAGGGGTTTTATTTGAGGCGGCAACAGGAAGCCTTGAAACACAAAATTTATGTGACATGGCTTTGTAGAGGTGGTACTAGAATGAGAGAACAAGGTGAAACATTGAAAGATTTGTTTGCAAACAATCCAAATTTATCACCGAGTGACAATTATGCTATAAGATAAGTGATAAGATAAGAATAATTAAACTTCATTTTGAAGACAATAACCAGGTTGTTTCATTTATGGAGGAGCAGTACAGAAACATACAAAACTTCTTCCAATCATATGAAAATATTACTGTAGTATTTTTAGAAATACCTGTATATTCCATCGTTCATTGGAACAGGAAGAAGGGAGTTGATGACAGTCGTTTTGTAGTACAGGACAAAACTCTGGATGCACAGATATGTCTTGTCACTGAATTGATCAGAAATTTGAAACGTTGCCATAATGTTATATCCCCTAAATTTTCACACGATCTTGAAAGAGGCAGGAAAGTCAAGGGAGGCAGTACTAAATATTCAAAGAATTTTAATCTCCTGTTGGATGGTGTCCATCCCATACCACTATTAGCCATGGTTTGGTTATCAAGAATAATTTTAGTTATATATCAAAATTGTTTTTAATGGATGCATCAGTTCTATACATGTGCTCATGATCAGTAATGTAATTTTGTTTGCCGTTTCAGTATTTAATAATGGTTTTAAACTCATGGCTAGTGGTTATACACTTAGTGTATGTCTACATAGTTTTCTCAGCATTGGAGACCACAAATCGTTCCACATATTTTGGACTGTCAAGTGAGTTTAATATGCATTTGTTTTCAATCCAACCCCATAAGCTATTTCCCTTGACAGTTATTACTTAAGTTGTATTACATCGGACATGCATGTTATTTCCATGGGTGACCCCATGACGCTATCTCCATGTCAACATTCTTGAACCTTAATTCCTTGTATATTGTTTTCATTTATGGCAACATGAGGCTTTTTTCCTTGTGACATAATACTGAAGCCTAATTACTTTTTACATCTGTTTTGTTTTCATTGGTGACCAAATGAGCCTGCTTTTACTGTGACATATATTAAATTTTGTGCACATGTGACATGCATTTTGCTTTTATTGGTTATGCCCCTTGAGCATATTGTCACTATGAGATTATTGAACTGAGTTTACTTTTGAATGCTATATTGGTTTCATTGGTGACCCCATTTTATATTTTCATTGTGACATTATTCATGTTAGATTCTTTGTGACTTGTATATTGATTGCACTTGTGATGCCATGAGGCTATTTTCAGTTTGACATATAACTGAAGTCTATTTACTTATGGTTTATGTACATTTTTATAGGTGACCCTATGAGGTTATTTTCATTTATATATTACTGAATAATGATTATTTGTATATTCTGACCATTGGTGACACCATAAGCTTGTTTTCATTGTGACAAATTATTCATGTTTGATTCCTTGTGACTTGTATATTATTTTCATCTCTGGCAACATGAGGCTATTTTTTCATTGTGACATAATACTTACGTCTGCTTACTTATGACGTGTATATTATCATTGTTGAGCACAGTAGCCTATTTCTACTGACATTTTTCAAATTTGTGCTCACCTGACATGTATATTATTTGTATTGGTGATGCCATGAGCTTATTTTCACTGCAATATATTATTAATGTTTGATTCATTGTGATTTGTATATTGTTTTGTTTGTGGCTACATGTGGCTATTTTAACTTTGGCATAAAACTGAAGTCAGATTGTGTCTTGTGTAGTTTTTCATTTGTGACCCAAGAGTCAATATTCATTCTGAGATACTACTTAAGTCTGGAAAATCATGACTTCTGTTTTATTTTCATTTATGAAATCTTTGTTGGTGTGTTATATAAATAACTTTTATAAGGGAAAAGGACCCTATGTAAAGTAATAATTTGATGTTTCAAACCCAGACTTTTTTTGTACATGAAGTATTTCATGAATTGGTGCAAAAAAGAAAAATAAAAAGAAAATAAGCAAATAAAAATAAGAAAAATGTTTTCTTTCAAATTTTTTGTGTCAATGAACATGTTCTGTTAATGACACTGCCCTATTGAACATAAACGTATTTTGACTTTTGTATGACATTTCTCCAAGTACAAGTTTATAAATGTACTGATTATGATCTTTTGGCAATGGACAGTACTGTTATTAATTGTGCAATGGAACAAGATGAAATGTTTAAAATACTATTTAGGAACAGTCCAAAGTTTTCTACGATTGACAATTATGTTTCATTCATTTGGCCAGAAATATGTCTCCAGATGGCAATAGAAGACATGTTTATATCATATACATGTTGTCATGACTATCTGTAAAACTGTACTTTACTGTGTTAGGTTCTATTCTTGTGTGAAACTTAAGGATATTAGTCAAATGTGTGCATTTTTCTTTGCATTGAACTTCTTACCATAAAGAAGCTATTACAATCCCAACATAGGATCACCCCAGACTGGCCACTAGATATGTTATCCCACGAATATAAAGTTTAAGTGACATAGTTTTGCTGATGTGTGTACATGTCAAGCTTAAGTATGGACGACTTGAAGAAGAATATAAATGCAAAATCCTATTTTTCATGTATAAATAATGTGATGTATATTAGAAACTGGAATATTGTACATGTGACTATATGGAGTTGATGTTCATGACATGGGTATTCTACACTGGAATATTATACATATGAATGTATGGAGTAGATTTTCAATACACTTGGGTATTTTAAAATGGAATATTGTGCATGTGACTATTGAGTGGATTTCGAAGATGGGTATTCTAAATTGTAATATTGTACATGTGACAATGGAGTGGATGATTTTGATGATGGGTATTCTAAATTGGAATATTGTAAATGTGACAATGGAGTGGATTTTGATGATGGGTATTCTAAATTGTAATCTTGTACATGTGACAGTGGAGTGGATTATGATGATGGGTATTCTAAATTGGAATATTGTACATGTTTCAATGGAGAGGATTTTGATGATGGGTATTCTAAATTGGAATATTGTACATGTGACAATGGAGTAGATTTTGATGATGGGTATTCTAA
Organism: Unio delphinus; assembly: GCA_029339505.1. NCBI lineage: Eukaryota > Metazoa > Mollusca > Bivalvia > Unionida > Unionidae > Unio > Unio delphinus. The sequence goes on along the minus strand of JAQISU010000095.1, from coordinate 34,034 downwards.
ATTGGAATATTGTACATGTGACTTTTTGGAGTATATTTTCAAGACATGGGTATTCTAAATTGGAATATTGTATATGTCGTTTTGTGGAGTACATTTTCAAGAAACTTTGGCTCAGACAGTTTGTAAGACAACAATAAGATTACGGAATATAAGAAGTATGGAGTACATAAAAAAAAAGTTTGGTTGGTAAAATTTGTGAGATGGTAGTAAGACTATAGAATACAGTAGACGGAACCATCTTAATTGTGGTAAGGAATGAAGTATTATATGAGAACAGATGACCTTTCCACAGATAATCACTGGATCCATGAGCACTGTAATGGGAAAGTTTATTACCACTTTCTGGTATGTGTTGACATACATTCTAAGACAGTGAAAACGACTTTGGAATAATTGAACTCAGAATTATTAAAGCAATGCTCGTATTCTTCAAATTTCCTTTAAAAGACTGAATCAAAGGAATAGTGCAGTTCATATAAACAGAAGATGACACTGTCAGCATATGAAATTGAAACATAATTTTAGCACCAGCCTTTAGTGACATTCATGTTTGCTTTAAGGATAATGATGTGGACAATACTGTACAACATTGAAAACAATATGGTGAGGACCTTAAATTATTTCATACATTTTTATTAGAATTACAACCATGGTAAGGTGGGTGAGGTACATCAACAAGTCCCTTTATACAGCATCTATACTTACTCCAAACAATAAATTTATTACAAGAGTGCAGTTCAAGTAATTAGGGAAATACTTCATAAAAATGGTTTACACATACCACAACTTGTTACAACACAATTGTTACTTGCTCATGCTAGATTTAAAGTGCATAATATTTTTCCCTTCAACCAAGAAGAATATAGCAATTAATAAAATTTACGGAGAGCTCCAGGCGGAATATCTTAGGGTTTATGGGGGAAAAAATATAAATATGTAATAATGAAACCATGATCAATCCAAAGAAGTTAATATCGCACCAACAAATGCGTTTTTCTAAATACCTTGCGCATAGCTAGTCAATGTGCTTTTAAAGAGTTGTTTCTTCAAATGTAAATACAAAACATACACATAACAAACAAATAAAACACCGTTACGTTTGCAAAATTTTACATTTATGTTTCTATTGGAATTAAACCCTTAAATGTATAATGTTTCAATTACATGCAGTATATTCCAACTTTTTGCAGCTCTTGGACAAAATTTGTGTCGACCTAGAAATCCGTGAGCCATAACGACATCTGTTGTTTTATGTAAATTTATAATGACACAAATTATATCCCAGATATTTAATTCTTGAAAGGTTAATAAGCAAATTTAGGAAATTAATTAAAAGGAAATGTGTTGGTTGCAACAGATAATTTTTGTTTGCTTGGTTGTCTTTTTCTAGTCTTCTTGGTTTATACCGCTTGTTTTCAATATCTTAAGGTGGCGTATCCAGTAAAATTCCTTTTGTTTCCTGGTTTCGGAACTCCAGATGGGGTTGTGAGCGATTGCAATAAGTGTTACAGTGTTACACTGAAAGCGTGGACAGGAGTGGACAAGTGTTCTGCAACCGGCCCTCTGTACAGCTTATTTGTAACCATATCGGATCTACGAAGGCTGAACCTTATATGTAGCTTTACAGTTTCTCCGAAATGCTGACAGCTACAGTTCTTACATGTAATGAAATAAATTGCATTTTCTGTTTTGCACGTTTTCTTTGGACCATGCATGCTTAGTTTCTCTGTGGTCACTATGCTAGAAAATGTCATGGTCTCTATCATATATTGATAGGCTTTGCACATGTTATCGACACAGGCGCCATATTGACTAGAGTGGTCATGATTAGTGATTGGTGTTAACTTCACCCTGATTTTGACGAGGTTTTTTTATTTTAAGTCTCCGGTAGGCTACTACAGGTTTGTTAGTGAGCATTAAATTTAGTACGTCCGACAATTCTACGATGGACCAGTATCTCCGATGATTTTATTTATGGGGCTGTCTGATTCGTTGGTCAAGATAAATGGTATCCTCATCCTTTTCCTTCTTTCCATATTTTAGTAATTTTGTTTTAATCCTTTGGGTTGCCTCGGTAATCAAGTCTTTGTCGTAGCCTCGGTAAATTAGTTTATATAGCTGTTCAGACCATTTTAGGAATATTTCATTGTTGAAGCAAATTCTGCGTATCCTCAGTGCCTGGCTATATGGGTTGTTCCTAATCAGTTGTTTTGGATCATAGATAGGTTGCAGTAAAATCTGGATTTCTGCCGGTTGGTTTCGAGTAGAAGTCCGTATGAAATGTGCTTTCCACCAGTCTGGTTTTTGTGTCAGGAAAATGTGAGTTGAGTTGGAGACTGTTGCTGTGACTTTTATTGAAGGATGGAAGTTGTTTTTAAAAAAAATAATTATGAAATCATTCAGACTTTCTCTGCCATGTTGCTACTTCGTTTATAATATCATCGATAAAGCGTACCCACTGGTATGGTGTAAATTCAACAAATGATACAAGTTCACACAAAAATAGTAGCATTAAAAGGGGACATATCAAAATGTGGTGATGTTAATGATGGTAAAGTGTTCTTTTTCCCCAGTCGAAAGAGAGAGGGAAATTATGTAATTCTGGCTTCATTTCAAGCTGCGGTGTCACTAAAGCGATGTCTATTTTACAGCGCTAATATGTGCGAAGATTTACTGTGATCAAACTGGAAAATAAATAAGCAAAGAATATAATTCTGCGCACAACTTTTTAAAGTGAAACAACACTACACACAATATAGTACAAGCAATACACACAAATCATTTAATATAAATAATAAAAATGTCATATTTAATTAGAGCTTCTCAACCTCACATTATTCTAAATCCCCGGCCGAGTCCGACCAAAGACCTATAAAAATGGTACTAACAGCTGCTTTGCTTGGCGCTCAGCATTAACAGGTTAGTGTTAGGACTGGTCGGCCTGGTGTCACGACAATATTACTGGGTGGGACATCGTGATATATGTCTGAGGCATGATGCCCCAGTACTAGATATCACTATAAACTGCCTCACTGCAAACATCGTGGCAATATGACTGAAAAATTGATATAACTAAGTACATTCCCCTTAGCTGAAAAAAAGAAAGTCAAGAATCTAAGTTGGTAGCACAACAATTCTTCACGAAGCGGTGAGACCGTTGATACAGTGATCCCTATTGTGGGAGACGTTAGTTTGCCATAATATGGCATACGTTACAACCGTCAGCCTTGCATGAGAGTAGTAATAGGGGACGATAGGGGGACAATGGGAAATCCAGTCAAAAACAGCTTGGGATACTATAGGGACAAGATTTATGGGGACAATGGGAAATCCAGTCAAAAACAGCTTGGGATACTATAGGGACAAGATTTATGGGGACAATGGGAAATCCAGTCAAAAACAGCTTGGGATACTATGGGGCAAAACAGCTTGGGATACTAGGGGGACAAGGGAAATTGAACATGGTGGGACTGTATAGGGACAAGAAAACAATAGAACAGGGTGGGACTGTATAGGGACAAGGGAAAATGAAACATGGGAAATAGGATTGGTATAGGTAGAGGGGACTGAAGAGGGACAAGGGAAAAAAATGGCGGCAATAGAAAGCTACTATCTTTTCGAGATTTATGAGTGGCCCTGAAAAGGACCTTTGGATACTTCTTCTTCTTTTATTTTCTGTCGCTGTTCCACCACCTTTTAATTTTACCAATGATCCCCGTTTTCTTCTTCTTCTTCTTCTTCTTGTCCTCGGGAATCCAATTGGGATGTCCCATAGCTCTAAACTTTTCCTGAACTCTCATCCATCTTAGATTTAGTAGATCAAAGTCCTCTTTCTTCTTTTTGTTCTTTTTTTCCTTTCTCTCCTTAGACCAGTTTTCTTTAATCTGGATCACCTGCTCTTCCATCACTATTCTCATCATTGCTTCTGCTTTCTTTAGTCTGTCTAGACCCCACTTCACATATTCCCACTCTATCAGATGTAATGTTTCTTCTAGAAAACATCTGACTTTGATGACATGATCAAGTGCCTGCTTCAAGTCTCCTATTCGTATATATTTTGTTTTAATACGTCTTCTTAATTTCTGGTCTTCCTCCTCTATCATACCTTCTAATAGATCTCTTGCTAATTTCAGTTGGTTTACAAAGCCCAGGTTACTCTGAAATTCTTCCTCAAGTCTTTCCACTTCATACTCTGCATCAAGAATCCCAAACCAGCTGTCTCGAAGTTGGATAAATAAGTCGAAATTCATCTTGATGTGTTCAAAATTGAATGACTCCAAGGACTGACTATTGCGTATATATATATCTTAAGCACGGACCTGAAAGAAAACACCCCCTACATTCACTTTTCATATTATATACTATTCACAAACCATATTATTTACTATCCAAAATCACACTCTATACTAACCACACACGGGGAAGCAGCCAAAACACACGCAATTATTTACTATCCAAAATCACACTCTATACTAACCACACACGGGGAAGCAGCCAAAACACACGCAATTATTTACTATCCAAAATCACACTCTATACTAACCACACACGGAGAAGCAGCCAAAACACACGCAATTATTTACTATCCAAAATAACACTCTATACTAACCACACACGGGGAAGCAGCCAAAACACACGCAATTATTTACTATCCAAAATCACACTCTATACTAACCACACACGGGGAAGCAGCCAAAACACACGCAATTATTTGCTATCCAAAATCACACTCTATACTAACCACACACGGGGAAGCAGCCAAAACACACGCAATTATTTACTATCCAAAATCACACTCTATACTAACCACACACGGGGAAGCAGCCAAAACACACGCAATTATTTACTATCCAAAATCACAACATATACCATCTAAATAGAGTCAGTGTTTATAATCACACTACTCCTCTCTCATACCCATTGGCAATTGACATAGTATTTCTTTTCTTGTTATTTGGGTAGCCCTGAGAAGAGCTGTTTTTTAAACTTCAAAATGCATCTGGCTAATGCTGACATCTCCCAGGTCTAGCCCCCCACTCACATCTCCTACTCCAATCATTCTCCCAATTCACTCTTGTGACTGGGAGCGCAGAGGGAGAATAAGTGGCTTCACTATCCCAGTCTTCACATTGAGGGATAGTGAAAGTCTCTTCATATCGCCTCCTATTTCGCAACTGTGGTTGTTGCGGCTGCGACTGTTGCGGCTGAGACTGTGGTTGATGCGGTGGGGCCTGTGCCTGTGCCTGTAGTGGACGAGCTGGTTCTGGTGGTGAAGGTGTCCTCACCATGGGTGTGACTTTGTTACTCTGTCGCATCATGCGGTGAGGCGAAATTGTCAATTTCATTTCTTTTTTTTTCTCTCCTCCTCTTCTTTAATCTTAGCCTCTTCTTCTAAGGCTTCCATGGTCAGCTCGTCCAGGAGACGCCTCGCATTCTCCAGGTGCATCTGAAGTTCCCTCAATTTTTGTATCCTATTCATCTTCTTTGGAGTCGATGTGCCAACGATGGGTAGCCAGACTGAATTGAATTGAATTATGGGTTTAAAGTAGTTCGTCCCTAGGGCTCTTACTACTGTTTTATCTCCAAGTTTGGAGTTATTTAATTATCCTGTGGGTGGGAATTGTGCCGCGCACCCATAGGCGTTTATGGGTTCAAGGAACCCTATTTAATTTGGCCGTCACATCTGGCCAGTAATTGTACTGGCACGGTGTGTTTGGAAGGCCATTTGGGTGGGTAGGAATAGGGCCTGCACTCACCCACCCCAGTATTCATTTGGGCTTGCCTACCTCTGCAATAGCAGTAAAGAAAAGCGAGAGAAAATTAGTTTTCTCATATCGCCTGTATCTGCGTTGTTAATAGGCGTGCAGCACGTGAATTAACTGCTGCAGGCAGCAAGGGAGGCGAAGAGCCAAGCACGCGCTCATGCATCAAATTCAGTCCAGTTGTACTAATGGACAGCCTAACAATCAATAATGTGTAAGCCACCTGTGCAATTAGCCAAATATCTGAGTTTTAAATATTTAGTATACATCCTATCAAAAAGGGACTTTAGTACCATGAGCGTACATAAAAAAGTCCCTATTTATTTAAAGTTAAAATGTCTAAGCGACATATAGTAGTGTAGTCAATGGTAGGGGATTTTGGTAATAAATTTGTTGAAGGCAGTGCCAAAAGGTCAAATTAGTCTTTTCAGGGCCAAATAGTTATTCAAAGAGGGGTACTCTTAACCAAATGAGTCCCCTATTATTCAAGCAACGACAATAATGGCAATGTACATCTCCATTATCCGTCTCTCCGTGTGGTCCGGTGATGGTCGCCACTGTCCATTTTTTCAACGAGAAGTTGGTGGTGAGGGCTAGTCCATATCTTTCATCCTCAGTCCGGTCACTGCCGCAACACAAGTTTGGGACTTGTGTGACTTTCCTTTAGAGTAAAAGATGGCCGCCATAGCTTCCAGGTTTCCCGCCATTTTGGTCCCTGCCGCAGAACTAGTCCGGGAGTTACGAGATGTAATGGCGGTATATTCTGTAGCTTTCTCCACCGCACAGCCCGTTTTTCTTTTCTGTAGTTGTGACCTGGTAATATCACAATATATGTCCTTAGCCAAAGCCCGGGATATCCTCATGCTGAGAATTACGTAGCCCTATCAGTCCTTTAGCCAGACTGACTGACTTTGAGTTTTTTATAGTTATCACCGTCCTCGAGGGACATTTGGACAACTTTTATAGCTACCATAGCGGTAGCCATTTAAGGTCCCTTGGGGGGGGGGGTCGCTACTCCCCCCCTCAGGATTTACAGTGCTTAATGCACTATATTTTAAATAGGGCATGCTCCCGAATTACTAAAAAGTAACTATCGGGAGAAATGAAAGCCCATGGGGTGGGTAGGAATAGTACCTACACCCACCCACCCCTATCGATATCAACCAATCGGAAATCAAAGTGTTGGTAGCGAGGGAAAATGTTTTCTCATTTCGCTAGTAATTAAGTCGGAAGCGGAAAAGGCGGCAAGGGCCAAGGTCCAGGGGCCCGCAGAGTCCCGCGACACAGCAGCACACACCAGAGCACACCAAGCAAGAGACAGCAAGGCCACGAACGCAGTCCACACCTGAAACGAAAAGGGTCGCACTTCTTTTCAAATTCAGTCCAGTTTAAACTAATGGACAACTTAAAATCCAATAATGTGTAAGCCACCTGTGCAATTTATCAAATATCTAAGTCGAAGAATTATTATTTATCACCTATCGGTCTAAAATGTCTAGTACATAAGCGTACATGGTATAGTCCCTAACAAATTTAAGAATTAAAATGTCTAAGCGACATATAGTAGTGTAGTCAATGGTAGTTTGATTTTAGTTATGAATTTTGCTGGAGGTACCAAAAAAAAAGTCATATCAGTTTTTTAGGGCCACAGAATAGTTATTCAAAGAGGGGTACTCGTAACCAAATGAGTCCCCTATTATGGCAGTGATTGAATGAGCCCCTAATTGGGCTCATATGAAACGCAGGGAAGTCTCCCACGTCCGCTCTTCATCTCCACCAGTTGATATGCCGTCTTATCCTCGTCTCTCCTGTTAGGTGAGAAGTCAAGTTGGTGACATCCAGCGAGATATTCGGCTGCATCTAGAAGATGGGACAGAGGTCTCCCCATGTATGCTGCAAGGTAGTGACGCTGTAAAATTGCGCAGGCGAATTGCCACTGGTGCTCTTTTGGGGGCTCACTGTACAGGGCGCGGTAGCCTATGTAGGAGACTGCAGATATGAAACATGCCGCCTTCCGCTTGTTAGTGACAAGTTCCTGCAGTCCTAGTTCGCTGCACAGTTTTCCCATTAGTTCGTCCTTGGCTTGCTTTGGCATCTTGGTCGCCTTGATTGGAGTTTCCCAAGCGCCCTCTGTATTGGTAGCGGTGGTGGTAGTTGTTTCCTTCAGTTCCTCTTCTTGCAGGCTCACTGCAAAGCCTGGAGATTTGGGTATAGGGATGGATGATAATGGCATGATCCTCCCCCCGCCTGTTTCCCCTTTCCTTTTCCTTTTTTGCTAGGGGCTGGTGGTGGTGGTGGTGGTGGCAAAGATTCTGTTGTTGAAATTTTGATGGGTGACGTGGCCACATCAACAGTTGGTGCCGCTCTGAGCAACAACAGAATTTGCTGTGATAAGACCGCCATTTGGTCTTTGAGGGTCTGAAGTTCCTGTGTGGGCTGCTCCCGCTGGGGTTCCCTTGTTGTAGGTTCTTCAGATACAGGGGTAGGTGGACGGCGTGGTTGTCCGGTTTCCCGCCTTCGCCGTCGGCCATTTTGATCTCGATACTTTGGCTTCCCTGTATTTACGTCGAGGGTTTTTGGTTTTTCCCAGGTTAGCAGCAAGGTAGTTCGCTTCCCTGCTGCTCTAAGGCTCCATTTGGTTGCCAGTTTGTGCCCAAGGCTGGATAATGCACTTAAGGCTGCTTCTGTGATGATTTCCATCGCTAGTGCTGCTTCCGCATTCATTTTGCTACGATGTGCACCGTGCAACGTTCACTGCGACTATGAATTTAGCCAGACTGACTGAAGTGGTTGTTTTATAGTAGCCACCGACCCGAGGGTCATATGGGCTACTTTTATAGGTACCATGACGGTACCCATTTAAGCAGGGTTTAAGTGCCTACTGCCACTATAGTTTAATTAATTATGGCATTCCCCTGTGTTACTAAAAAGTAACTAACTGGGGAAATGAAAGCCAACGGGGTGGGTAGGAATAGTACCTACACACACCCACCCCTATCCAATCAAACCAATCGAACTAAGTAGTGGTAGCGAGGGAAAACGTTTTTCTCATTTCGCTAGTAATTAATGAAGTTGCAAGCGGCAAAGGCGGCAAGGGTCCAGGTCCAGGGGTCCGCGACACAGCAGCACTTACAAGAGCACACAAAGCAAGAGACATCAAGGCCACGAACGCAGTCCACACCTGAAACGAAAAGGGTCGCACTTATTTCAAATTCAATCCAGTTAAACTAATGGACAGCAAAAATTCCAATAATGTGTAAGCCACCTGTGCAATTTATCAAATATCTAAGTCGAAGAATTATTATTTATAACCTATCGGTCTAAAAAGTCTAGTAAATAAGCGTACATGGTATAGTCCCTAACAAATTTTAAAATTAAAATGTCTAAGCGACATATAATAGTGTAGTCAATGGTAGTTTATTTTTAGTTCTGAATTTTGCTGGCGGTACCAATAATAAGTCATATCAGCTTTTTAGGGCCACGGAAAGTTGTTCAAAGAGGGGTACTCGTAACCAAATGAATCCCCTATTATTCAGGCAAATGAAAAGATAAATGGCAAATATCTTTTCGTTGTACTGCTTTATCCGAGTAGTCCGATGCTGGCGACACATCAGAAAACCGCTGTAATGGCATCAAAAAGCTGGCTATCTAAGGTAGTATTTCGCTGACTTGATGATATCATCCTACGGCAGCCTGCGGGTTACTCAATACTTTGATATCACCAGTCAGCGCGCCTCAGGTCCGCCACATTGCTTAGTTTTCCATGGCTGGTTGCAATGTGGTTCCATTATTTCGATGTAGGAGCAAGTCCACTTCAGTGTCCGCCATTTTTCTTCACCACGTGGTTGTAGTGGGCTACTCAGTTTCCATAAGACTTTGACTTCTGCCGCTTGTTAAAGGGACTTATAAACTCGCCGAAATATTTCCGCTGTATAGTCCACCGCCCCACATCATGATTTTCCTCTTCGTAGTGGTAGTGAGTTGATAACGTGTTGAGCCGTCCTTAACTGTTAAGCACGGGAAAATGTGCTTTCGCACCCGTCGTGACGTCATCAGGTCGCCAGCTCCAGAAAAGCCGTCCTACTCGGTCTGCAGTCTTCGCCAGACTCAGCAGCAGCATGAGATTTTTATAGCTATCAACGTCCCGAGGGACATTTGGACAGCTTTTATAGCCACCATATCGGTGGCCATTTAGGTGGGAGGGGATGTTACTCCCTCCCTTAAAAGTGCTTAATTGCACTATTAATTAAATAAGGCGTTCCCCTGAATTACTAAAAAGTAACTATCAGGGGAAATGTAGGCCTTTATTGGGTGGGTAGGAATAGTACCCACACACACCCACCCCTATCAACCAATCGAACAAGGTGAGGTAGCGAGGGGAAATGTTTCCTCATTTCGCTAGTAATTTAGTCAAGGTGGAAGCGGAAAAGGCGGAAAAGGTCCAGGTCCAGGAGGCGCGGGCGACACAGCAGCACACACAGAGCACGCAAAGAGACAGACAGCAAGGCGACGAATGCAGCATACACCTGAAACGAAAGAGCCCTACTTATTTCAAATTTAGTCCAGTTTTACTAATGGACAAACCTAACTTCCAATAATGTGTTAGCCACCTTTGCAATTATTCAAATATACAAGTTGAAGAATTGTTATTTATTATCCTATCATTCTAAATAATCTAGTACATAAGCGTACATATAGTAAGTCCCTAACAAATTTAGAAAATTAAAAATGTCTAAGCGACATATAATAGTGTAGTCAATGGTAGGTACACTACGTTTCCTAGCTAAAGACACCAGATAGCTATAATGGTCACAGAACCATCGATCTACTTTGTCATCGTTTCGAGACGAATGACGATCAAAATAAGTCACATAGACACAATATTGTCCACACACCATAGAATCTGTGCTTTGTAATTTCACATTATTGAATCGTGTCGTCTGGGCATTTCTTCTCATAAAGTCAATGATATCATCTTCGAAAGGAGGCAATCCATACGAATCAAAATACTCCACACAACCCTCTTGAGGAAAGTAGACAGCTACCCAGTGAGTTCCTGGAAGATGACTGTCATCTGTGTTGATGACATAAGCTTGATTCTCTTGAGGTTTGCGATTAGGTAGTTCGTCTTTAGCACACACGACAGGATTCCAAGAAGCAGTGTACGAACTACGATTCAAAAGATAATAAAGTTCCCAGGTATCCATTTGTTTTTTGTGTAGCCTTGTTTTTTTCCTTTTTTTTCACAGATGATGATAAGTCATCAATTCGATCCAAACTTTTTGCTTGAAACGGTCTGACAAGTAACTGATGGTTTGCTTCGTCTCTTTACTCTTGGCTAAGAGAGTTTCGATGCGATCAATTTCTCGAGTAAACAATGGAGGAGAGGAATGATCACGTAAGCCTTTATACCACTGATGTAACACGTCTTCTTCTGAGATGAGACTCCAAGCTTCGTTCAGATAATCGTCCAATTTTTCTTCTTGACTCATCATCATCAGGTACGGAGACTTTTGAAAGGGTGTCTTCGTCGTCGCTTTCTACCTTGTTCTTTGCTGTGTCGTCAGGGAAGTAGGAATGTCAGACTCGGTACCGTTCAAGGCATTTATAGGACTTTCTCGTCGACCCAAAATCTCTTTACCCGTTTGAAGCAAGACATTTTTGCCTGCTCTCAAAAAAGGTTCTTTGGGGTTTTGTTTGTCAATGAGAACATTGTGAAGAAAATCTTTGCCGTGAGTCAATGCGGCATCTTTTAAGGCGTGCAATCCTCGTGTCACCATCGGTTTTAAAACAGGAACCACAGTACGAAAGGCTGATTTAAACATATCTCCTAAACCATGTCCTCGTTGTCGAGTGACTCCTTGGTACACAGGATACATCACTTTTTCAGTTGTTTGAGAATCGTTTTTGAAAATGGAGTTTCACTGTGACTTTCCCTTTGGTAAATGGAATATTTTGACCTAGTTCTCCTTTTATAGTAATGTTGACACTGTCGAAATACGACTTACTGACGGGTAAATAATGAGGTTGTACAAATTCGCGGTGAACATGATAGGTATTTCCACCTTCTTCGTCAGCGGTAGTGGTATCCACTTTGAAAGGAATGACACGTAGTAACGGTACAGAGGTGTGTCCTACTACGTTGTACTCCACTACATCGGAGTACACAAACATCAAGTTGAGTCCTTGATTCATTTCTACAGGGAATCGAAAATATTTTGAAAAATCCATGTTACTGCTTATGCCTGGTATTTCCTTTTTGTTCGAGAGCATCTTGAGGTCTCCACCTAAAATCTCAAACATTTCAGGACAAAAGGTAATGGCTATTATTTTCTTCTCTGAAAATTTGATCATGAGACGACGAGCCACTTTAATGTACTCAAAGGTAACACTTTCTTTGATGTTTTCCAGGGGTTTACCAAACACAGCATTGAACCTGTTGGCAATCGTAGTCACTAAATGTTGACCACTAAAATAGTAGCCTGCTGGAATGGTGATCACATGAGTGGACAGTTGTTTAGTTGGTGGTCCATCTGATTTCTTGGTGTCCATATCAGGGATGCCTCGTTCGTCTAAGGCATGCTGCAATTGCTTGTCATACACTTCTACTGTAAAAGTGTTTTCATTTTCGACGATGTTTTTGATTTGTGTCGGGTGTATCATTTCCACTAAAGCCACTTCCCAATGAGCATCTTGTTCCAAATGCATGGCTTGAGGTAATTTAGCCGTGTAACAGCACAACGTGTTGTTAGGAAACACCTCCATGGAACTGTCACTAGGTAACGTTAAGTAAAATTGGTTAATAGTGTGGTTCATATTTCCAATGTTCTTTTGTCCGAGGAGCCACTCGAGGTTAAAGGAGTGTCTAACAGAGGATTGTGATTGGAAGAGTGACTGTCAGGAGAATGACTAACGTTGGATGCAAGACTCCCAATAGTGTTATTGTTGTTCCCGTTGTAAGAGGAGTATTTCAGGGAAGGATTGGGAAGAAGATACCCGATGCAACTGCTGAGTAAAATGGTCCACAATTGTTTGTCTCCTTGTTGCAAACTCAAATTAGCAATGGCTGCACCGATGACACAATACACCACAAAGATTTGACAGAAAAAGACGATTTGCGTTTTAGGGACACGTTCTACACACCACACCCACAAGGGTTGCTTTTGTAAATCTTGCAGAGAGGAAGTGGGTGAAGGAGTAGTCACTGTGGTTGCTGAAGCTGTATTGAAGGGCATAATGGTTACTTCTTTTATAGTCGATGACTTGCGATGCGTCAATCCAAGAATCAAAACTAGGAAGATATCCTTTCCAACGTACTTTGACTTCTTTGACACGACGTTTTCCTACTTTACGGGTTCTTCGTTCGAGAATGCTTTCAATCTCGTACACGTCGTCTTCTTTTTTGGTGACACGTTGTAACTCAGGCAAGTAAAACATTCCTTTTAAGACTTCTCCGTTCATGTCTTCCAATTTATAGACGGTAGGATGACGATCACGCACTCGTCCAGTAACACGAAACAATTCGGTGGTCCAGTTGGGTAAGTAACCTTTGTCGAAAGTGCGTTTGGTTTTGCCAATGCGTACCCAATCTCCTCGGGTTAACACTTCTCCACCTTTCTTAGGGACAACCAACGTCCGGGATGTACCAAACAGACGCTCAAAAACAGTCACTTCGTTGTCGGGTGTCACCTCTTGTGGGGTACGTCCAACGCTTCTATGGTAAGATTGATTGTAGGCTTGAACTAAGTGCGGTATCACGTCGATGTACTTGAGAGTGTGTTGATGCGTAAAATATTTCCACATGCGTTCTTTCAAGGTACGTTGAAAACGTTCCACGATACTGGCTTTGGTTTCAGGATTTTCGGTGGTGAAAAAATGAATGTCACGTTTCTTTAATTCTCGTTGGAAAACTTGGTTCAGAAATTCGGTACCTTTGTCGGTTTGCCATCGAAGAGGGTTACGACCACTTTGTTTCAACACCAGTTGCAAAGCTCGTACTAACTCTCCGCTCGATTTGGATGTCAATGGTACGACCCAGGCAAATTTAGAAAAGACATCGATGACACAAAACAAATATTTGTAGCCACGATTGTAAGTGGCTAAATGAGAGACATCAGCTAAATCGGCTTGCCATTGATGATCGATGCCTTCCACTTGAGTGCGACTTCTGTGAAATTTTCGTCGAATGGGTTTGTGTAAAGTGTACGTCGCTTGTTCTTGTAACCATCGTTGTACTTCAGGTAAACGAAGCTTTTTCAGGCGAGTTTTGGCAGCACGATACAATTTCTGAATGCCTCCGTAACCTGCAGGGTGAGCTGGATCGTAGTAAATGCTTGCTAATACCTTCTCCATGGTTTAGATAATAAGTGACCCACTCTTCGAGGATATTGCTTTGGGTGGGACGAAATAGGGGTTGTTTGGAAACGGTTTTACGTGTCCGATGTGTCACAGGAGTTGTCGTCGAGGGTATTGGTGGTGGTGGTGGTGGAGGTAATGAGATAGCTTCTTTGGTCTTCTTTTCTTTTTACACTTCTGGTTTACTTTCTTTCTTTTTCACTTCTGTCGAAGAAGGAGTGGCCATCATCTTTTTAACCCAGGTTTTGAGTTCTTCTCGTTGGGGAGTGGGGGAAGGGGTCAACAAGGAAGTGGCAATCTTACTCGGAAGGGGAGTGGTAGTGGGTGTTTGAAAAAGATCATGGAGTTCATCTTCTTCCTTGGGTAATGGTGGGGTGACGTCTGTTTTAACTGATGTAGAGGGTGAGGGTAACGGGTTATTCATTAGAGCCTTCAGATCAGACAAAGTGGGTTGAGCTGTTAGTTCCACAGCTTTTCGATGAAAGAGTTGTAGTCGTTTCAAGAGTTGACCGTACTTTTGCGATTTTTCGGTTTCGGATAAATCGTGACGATGCATCAAGGATTGTAATTCGTGTTGTAATTGGGACATCTCGTTCAAATCCGGATTGGGTGGTAAATGAGGGGTACGTTGTTCTTGCCAACGATGGTATTCCATCCATCGTTTGTAAGGAACCAAAGTCAGTTTTCGTCCTTCCATAGGCTTTCAAAGGTTATGTCTGAGATGATAGTGCTCCATAGATCCCTTTTATCTTCTGGAAGGATCAACTTTGAGGGACTCCTCGTGCTAACCCTTGCATCATACCTGGCAATAAACTTGCGCCGGCTTTTGCTAATCCTGTCAACATAGGAATAAGAAAGGGAAAAAATCCTCCGCGTTGCACCAACATCTTTTTCTTTTGACGAATAGGTATTTTCTTTTGAACCATTTGACGAAGAACGTGTCGATGTTTGGCTAAGCATTTTTTCTGGTGTGGAGACAAAGGTATCGTACCTTTCAAGACATTCAAACAACATTCACACACGGTATCGATGACATCTCTGGAGGCTGTTTTAATGATTTGTTTTCGCATGGGTGGTGAGGCTTTGGACAGGACGGACAACACGTCTCCGTGTTTGGCTAAACGAAGAGGTAGTCCTTTCCTTTTCTTTCCTTTGTGGGGTGCATAAGAATGTTTTCTGCGAGGTGACATCTTTGCTTGTTCGTTTCACAAGATCACTAGTGTCAATGACTTGGAACACACACCCTTTTATCTTCTTTTGGGGAACTACCGCTTCGTCAAAAAGGTAACAATGTGTTTCCCAAAATTGTCAAAGGATCCTCCTTTTTGGTGACTCTGCTTTTTCTTTAAAGGACTATGCCTTTGGAGGGAAGGACGTCGATGTTTGGTTTTTAAGCTTTTGGTGGGATGACAAAATTGTCTTTTTCCTTTTCCTTTTTGGGTAGCAGAACGTCGAGGGCAGTAGTGTGTACGTTTTTGAGGAGGCATTCTTGAGTGTTCAGTAGTGGTATAGAAAATATTGATCCCTGTTGTGATCCTCAAGTCATTTTTATACTGGAATGCGACACCACTGATTATCTTTGCGTCATATCAACTTCATGGCAGGTAACACACGTCGTGAAGGAGTTCGTAACGGATTCAATCGGGACAGTTCTTGTTTGGACAAATCTAGTAAACTCTTTAACATACCAGATCTTTCTTGGACTTTGACTTTAGGGGCAGGTACTTTGTGAGCAGCTGCTACTGCCGCTAATGTGGACGAGGGTGTCACCGGTGGAGGAGACGTTTTGGGAGACGTAGATTTCCAATGTTTCATCAAATTAGGAAAAACGTGTGTCAAATTGACTTTGGCTGGCATCACCCGCAACGGAGAAGTGGAAGCCCCTGAGGCTACTGGCAACGTAGTCCC
Organism: Unio delphinus; assembly: GCA_029339505.1. Classification (NCBI taxonomy): domain Eukaryota; kingdom Metazoa; phylum Mollusca; class Bivalvia; order Unionida; family Unionidae; genus Unio; species Unio delphinus. The sequence continues at coordinate 18,009 of JAQISU010000095.1, read as the reverse complement.
TACCAAACGTTCTTGTAGATCTTTTCTTACAGGTTGTGGTTGACGAAGGTAAGGTTGCGTCCTGGCTGAAGTGCCTCTTTTGCGAGGGACCGCTTTTTTCTGTGGACTTTTCTTTTTCTGTGCTTTGGTCTTGGTACTCTTGTTCTTTTTCTTTGGGGTTCGTTTGGCTTTTTTTTTTTCTTGGGGTGAACTTTGGGAGCATTGGGATCCCATTTTAAAAGGGAACGAATGATGACACCTCCTAGAGAACCGCTACCTCCAGGTTTCAATATGATTTGCTTTTTGAGTTGAGTGTCGATGCGAGGATCGGCCAGTTGCGTCAAGGCTACATGTGAATGATGCCTTGCAGTATTTGACGTGCTGTCACCGTAAACCATCGTAAGACTTCTTTGAGACTGGTATCTAAGACGTGAGCACGTCTTTGTGGATTTTTTGCGCGACTGATGCCGTACAAGGCACGAATCAATTTGATGGGAAGATGAGACTGAAGGGATGTCATGTTGACGATGTATGAGACAAGGTTAAAGTAACCCAAGGTTTTTATAGATTTTTTAGTGCTTCATACGGTTATGTTGACGACGAGGACGTGTACATGACAGGTCCTCCGTCTTGACACCAGTCGTGAAACAAATTGTTACGAAATCGCAAATAATCAGGGGTAGTGGGTTTTAAATCCACGAGTAAATAAGCGTGTGGCGTTTGATTGGCATCTTCGTACGCATGAGTCAGCCAAGGTGTTCCTAACTGTTTGGCTAAGACTTGCACTTCTGATTTATCTCGAGGACTTTTAAACAAGACCACATAATGAGCATTGAGACTAATGGTACGATGGGCTTTACTTTGTTGAAATAAATTTTGTGTAATGTAAATGACACTGGCATTACAATTATGCCCTTTACGTGTAAATCACAGTTTAATTTCTTCTTCGTCTTCTCCTAACATGTCGTCAAAAATAACCCAATGAGTTTGACTAGGGTCAGACACGATCCCCTCGTCTTCTTTGGGAATGCCTTCCACAAACACAATGGAATCACCTTGACTTTCTTGCAAGAGACTGTATGACGATTGCCACTCTTTGTAACACCACACGATACGTTGAGGTGGACGATCGATCAAATGATGTTTATGTTCGATCAAACGTTTGACAAATTCGGTTTTGCCTGAACCGCTCGGTCCAGGAATTAACATGTTAAAAGGATGACGAAGATACAAGGCTTTCCAACTAGCATGATCTAAGTGTTCGTCAATGACTTTGAATGTGGAGGAGGAAGGAGGAGTAGAAATAGCAGAGTGAGCCATAGTCGTGTAGGGTATGACAGTATTGTCACAAAAAACAGACAAGACAAGAGGTTTTTATACTTTTTTTCAAGACACGTTTATTTCAAGACATGTTTAAATTCGAACAACACGAAAAACAAAAATACATAATAACCAAATGGATAAATACAGGAATAAAAAACACAGGGAAGCGATCAAAGTGGCATATAAACAAGACACTGTACAACATGATTTGGGTAACGAACGTCTCCTAGAGGTAGTGCGTAATGTTCTTATAGTCTCCTCTACATGAGGTATAGTCACATAGGTGTCTTCTCGAAAGGGTCTTTGTGGGGAAATGTCCATACAGTTCTGTCTTGAACAGAGGGATTGTCCTGGGTGTCAGATTCTTTTTCTTTTTCTTCTTCTTCTGGTACTGTCACTAACACAGGTTTAAAAGTGACTTTTTTCACTCGACGATGAATTTTACGAACACAACGCTTGGGCATAATGGGATGTTTCGTTTGTCCAAGCCTCAAAATCCCAACTTTTCCAGTCACGTACATCTGTCCAATGAGGGTGTAAATCACAAGCTACAAACACATCTTCGTACACTACTTCCGTACGTAAAGCTGCCGAATCTTTTTTTCCTGTAGAGGTCGAGACGTATCCAGATGAAAGCGTAAGGCTTTGAAAAGAATGAGTCTCTCGTGGACATTTAAAGGTGTCACCATACTGTCTTTTTTTTGGTAGATAGTGTTCGTAAAGTACCCACAAAGAATCGGCAGGTAAACGAAATCCCAGAAAGCAAGTCACTAAAACACACACTACACGGTGACCCCAATTCATAGGGTACAGTTCTTGCAATAAGTGTTCGTAATCTTTCACCGTGTGAATCTTCTCATTGATATCCTTCCACGGAATCTGTTGGATCACCAGTGATAAAGGTTGTGGCATGGTCGTTCTCTTTTATACTTCTTTAGGTCGAAGATCATCAGTGTATATTCTGCACAGAATCAAATCTCCTCCAAAAGCGAAAGTGATTAATATAACCTGTAATTTCGTCACGCTGCCATTCAGGGTAACGGTTAAGAAGGATCAAAACATCTTCAGATGTAAACGTACTAGACGTAAATTGGAAACAGAGCAAAAAAACACCCTTGATCCAGAGAAATCTAATACGTTGGTTAATTTTTGTCACTTTCCTCTTGTGAATTTCACGACACAAAAGTTCTACAGTCACCCTTTGAGATTTTTCTTTCGCAAGGCTTTACCAAACGTCTTTGTAGATCTTCTCTTGCAATTCGTGGGGCAATCCTTGAATATTATGTTTTATATTATATACTGGTTTAGGTTTGTTCAACGACATGGAGCAGTAGTGTCACTTCTAAGCACTAGGTCCTACTAAAGGTAGGTATTGACAATTCGGGGACCATCGAGCATGTTCCAGGTACGCGGAATCTTTATGTTCCCACTCGTAAATGGACACACCACAACTGAAACACTTGACTTTATCCCCTTCGCCTAAGTAGAAAAATCCGGCTCTGGCTAATTCTTCAGGAGTTGGTCCAGGCAGATATTTTGGCCATTTATCTTTGAAGGTTTGGAATCGACTTTTAAAGTGACAGTATTCAGGCAAACTTGTCGGGAACGAATATTCGACTCTCCTCACTTCAGGTTTATGTAGGTACGGTGAAATTCCTAGGAGTCCACGATAACGTGTGGCACCGCTTTCACATCCCCAAGGTTTGACACGTGCAGCATCACTTTCCAGGGTAGATATAGGGGTAGTAGTCATAGCAAAGTTCCCACGATATCCTGCTGAATCGCTAAGGTCACAGCGTCTGGCATCACTACAATCGCAAGGTTTAGCATCTTACTCCACTTGAGAATTCCCAAATTTGAATGATGTCTGTTTAAATGGATTCATCTTCTTTTCGCTTGGTCAGTGTAGTGGTAAATGAACTATTGGTCTTGGACGATGTCTCTTTTTATATGCTGCCCAATTTCGACGTGACCGTACGGTAGAGTGAAGTGATTGGGAAGTCGTACTCTTTTTTGGTACACAATTTGATAGACTTTTTCCAAAGGTCGGCTAACGATTTGATGTGTGGGTAAACGGACAATCTTGTGCGGTTCGTGGGTGGTTACTTGAAACGTTTCATCCTGTCCAGACTGTAAGGCTTCTTGAAGTACGTCAAAGTTCACCACTCGACTGGTGCGATAATTGAGAGTCAATCCTTTCACTTTACATTCGGTGTGCATTTCTCCTTGGGGGTCACGGTATTCGTAGCCGTAATTTTTAGGACCGCCACTTGCAAAACATAGAATCTTGTCGTCGGGATGTTCATCGGTCCAGGCTCCTAAACGATCTCCTTCGATGACAGGGTTACACTGGTCCGGCCGGTGAATGTAGATGCAACTGTCCGTGTCAAAATACAACACACGATCTCCTAACAGTTCTAACACTTCGTACAATTTTAAGCGAGCGTGGGCTGTCACGTAAGCCGCAATGATGACATTGCCAAATTTGTCGGCTTCTATAAAGTCTAGTTCTTCTTCGTAATTGACTAAGATCAAGTCCTCACGAATGACGTCCACGTGTTTCATGACTTTGGTTTTGTCGTGAATCATCTGGAAGTAGCGAGAAGGTTCAGACAAATACTCCGTCTTGGGTAAAGACGGTCGTTGTGCCATTTTACCCCACAAGCAATTGAGCATCACTTTGGCAAACGATCGCCTTCCTTCGTTTTTCTCGATATGGTCTAAAGTGATACCTTCCTGCTCCCGATATTTTTCTTTGAATATCTTTTGGTCTTCAGGAGTGTGACACCAGGAAGGATAGCCACTAGCTTCTTGTTTTAGTTTTAAAAAGGCATCCACGTAGTCTGCAAAAATACCTTTCTGTGTCTCGTCGCCCTTGCGGTATTGTTGTGTCTTGGGAAAGTGGTAAATTTCGTACACTTCTAACAGTCGGTATCCCAGGTCCAGAGCTTTCAACAATTCCACGCTCACCCACGTTCCTGTCAAGGCACGTTCTTCCTGACTGTGCTGACAAGGTTGGTCTTGGTTGCACATTTCAGCACAAGTGCGACACAAAGGAAACATCAGTTTTCCTTTGCAATTGTGAGGTAAAACGGAATGGTACAAGTCTGTGGGAGGTAAGACTTTGCACTTGATTAATCCTTCGTACTGTCGAATGTGGTCCAGGTCAGTGTGTTCTGTCATCAATTTTGGATGTCCTACGGGAAAGTGACAATATTTGCACACGTAAGGATACAATGAACACACGTCCAAGTATTTGATTTCTTCTCCCTTCTCTTCGTCCGCTTGGTACAGCAAACAAGTGGCATTCGTCCGTCCTCCGTACAAACTATCCCGAGGGTTCAATGGGTCCACCAGCTTGTAACTTTCTACGATGCTTTTAAACTCGGAATCGGTTTTCAAACGCTGATCGTACTCGTGTTCCCACATTTCCACTACCTGGTATCCTTGCTGTTCTAACTTCAAACGTCGCTGACACGTGAACTGGTACAAATCTTCCATAGTCCGTTGTAAAAACTGATTTTTGGTGTTACGCTGAGGGTAACATCGGGGACATCCGTGAAATAAACATCCGTTAAACTCGTATACGATTTGAGGGTTTTCTAAGTCCCACCTATCCACTGAATACGTTCCAATGGTCTTTTCGCTTCCTCCGTTGCGGGCGTGTTGGATCCATTTGTCTTCCTTGTCGTACAAATAATGGAGCCAGCGTAAGGCTTTGACCGAGTATTGACGTTTAAAAAAATTTGTCCTTTGAGGACTGATGACTGCTAGAGTATTTTCGGGCATAAAGCGTTTTCGGTACACTAAAGAACACGCTTTGGCAATGGTACAAGCTTCTTTCAAAGGATCGATCCCTCCGTACTCTATGAACAATTCTCGAACTTTTCCACAACAACGTCGTAAAATGTCCACGTCAGATCGACAATACTTTAACATTTCTTCTTGAAAGTCAAAGGGGTCCGAGGCGTGAGCCTGGTACCAAGCATGAAAAGCTTCTCGTTGTTCGGTGCGCATGTTATCGGGGTCGTAGTCGTCAGCCTCAGGCAAATGGGGTAGAACGACATGTTGATTGGCTTCGGTATTGAAAGAGTGTGGAAAATAACCTTTGGCCATTTCTGTCATTCCAAACGTTTTAGGCATACGACTCAATGGCATGGCCAAGTAACACATCGAATCTTTAAACTGCACTTGTCCAACTTGCATAGAAATGATTTTGGCTCCGTTTAAAGTCACTTGAGGACGTTCGGTACTTTGTTCCGCATAGTATCTAAGCAGAAATTGCCCATCGTATCCCGAGAAATTGTGAGCCATGACCGTGGCATGGCGATGACAATCTCCGTAACGTTCGATGTCTTCTGGACTCCACGTCTCGTCGATGGGGTTTATGATCCATTGAGCAAAATTGACCAAGGTGTTTGACCCTCGAAATATTTTTTCACGTCCTCCAGGAATTTCGCTACAGTGAGAGCAATGACTAAAGATGGGCTCTTGGATACACTGTTCGCACGCACGGTGAGCCACGCAGAAATTGGGAATATGAATACCGGTCTCTTGCATGCATTCGAAATCAAAAAAGATAAAATTTCCTTTCTTCTGGGTATCTTCTGGTCGGGGTTGGTATTTTTGAATGAAGCATTCATGTTCCAAATCCACGATTTGGCGACAAATGTGACATCGTTTCTTAACTCGACAAACGTGAAACTTGGTACTATTGGAACGTATGCTTTGTCCACAAGTAGGGCACAATCTCAGAAGCTGACAAGCATTTCTCTGCTGTGAACCTTGCATCTTCAAATGTTGTTGGTAACAGGTAGGACTGACAAAAGTGTGCTGACAAACAGGGCAATGTACTCGTACTTGTCCTTTGTCCAGACAAGGTTGTGAGGCCAAACATCCCTCGCATTTTGATTCACAATGCTTGTGTTGTTCTCGATTGTTATAACCATAGTCACATTTTTCACAGTAGTAACCGTATCCCAGGAATGCAGTGATACTGGTAATGGTATCATAATGACCATCGTGATGATAGACGTGAATGTATTTTCCGTCTTTGAAATCGTGGCCTCGAAACAAAAGAGGACCACGCACTTCTTGAGGGTGTACTTTCAAAGTGTAACGTGGAGCCAAGACGTCTTGCAATTTTTGCATTTCTGGAATACCGCAAGGGACGTCTTTGGATGTCCCTGCTTGCTGTAACAGGAGTTCTGCTTCACTTCTTTGTTTGGCTCGACCCGATTTTCGAATAGATGTCCAGGCTCTTTTCCATTCTATCGTCTCGTTCTTGTTGGTATACGTTTGTCCCACGACGATGGCAAGGGCTAAACACATCTTGTCTTGAGGATTGTTAATTCGGACGAGGCTTCGCTTCATGCTGCGAAGACTGTCCACCAATAACACTTTTTTGCGTCGTCCGGCCCCCTGGGAAAGAGACACGTGGGTCATGAACAGTGTGGCTTTTCCATCGGTGATGTGAAACTTGTCGTTGGATTGTTGCACATGTTGAATTTTGTCGATGACTTTGGAAGGTGTTAATTGTGATGGGCTAGTAAACTCGATCCAAACGGGAGACTTTAAATTATCGTGATGAATAGAAAGTCTCAAGCGATCGTCTTCTTTGACTTGACATTGCTGTTTCAATGCAGTTAACACAGAATTCCACACCTCGGTAATGAACCCTTCTGTATTCTCCAAAGGTACATTGGACTTGAAATCTTTAAACTTTACGGCATACGTGTAAGCCGTTGTTCTAAATTTTCGAGAGGAACGCTTTTCCGTCTCTCGAATGTGATAGTAATTTTCAGGGTTTACTAAGGGTGGTGCACTTTGCTTGGACGTCGATTGCTTGGGTGTAAATTCAGGCTCACTCATGTCATCTTCAAAATCACTGGCATGAATTTCAGCCAAGACATCAGCTATCGTGCTTGGCGATACATTACATTTCTGTCTCTTACTGTCTTCTCCTTTCTCGACAACATGATGTGGTCTTTTCATCTTGTCTGTAAAAGTCAAATGACTACCTTTTAAAGACCATAACCCCTATATATTCATGTCAGATCGGTGCATATATATATATATATATATATATATATATATATATATATATATATATATATATATAAAGAGTCAGTGTCTAACCGTTCAGTATTCATTTCACTCTCACATTGACCAGAACGATGGAAGAACCTACACAAGTGGAACTTCTCATCAGAGCTTTACGTGGGGTCATACGAAAGTTTTCGTCAGACCAGCCGACGGACTACTCTTCCTCCTATCGAGATAAAAGTCAAGATACTTGCTATATCTGTAAGAAGAAAGGACATTGGGCTACAGAATGCTCAGATCGTAACAAAAACAGAAAAGGGTACAATAGAGACAAAGGTCAAGATACCTGTTATTATTGTAAAGAGAAAAGACATTGGTCTTCAAATTGCCCTAAGAAACAACAGGAGCAAGAGGAGGGGGAAAGGAATTCTGAACAGGAGGAGGAAGAGGTACTCTCCCCAAAAGGAAAAACCCCGTCACGTTCACAAAGACAAGAAAAAAGACGAAACAAAAGTGAGGAAGAAGAAGAAGAAGAAGAAGAAGAAGAAGAAGAAGAAGAAGAAGAAGAAGAAGAAGAAGAAGAAGCTGTGACAGTAAAGAAAATGAAAAAATAGAAAGAGTGAAACAGAAGAAAACCTATGAACTTTTTTAAAGTGGTATTGTGTTATGTTATGTTGTGATATTGAATTGTAACGTTTGTACTAGAATAAACCAGAGAGAAAAACGTAAGTGTCTCTTGGTTTTGATTTTATAGAATAAGAACCTACACTCACACATTCATTCACTCACACGTACATCATGGGTTTTTTAAAAAAAAAATAATAAAAAAGGACTTTTGAGTTTTCATTGAATTAGGCAAATGAAATAGTGTTTCTTTTCGAAATAATTGGAGTGGCCCTGAAAAGGACCGTTGGTGTTTTGTGTGTTTAAAACAAAACAAACTCAGAAACGGGACGAAATCCTCTTGAGATGACTTAAGCCTTTGCCACGACCAAGGCCTACTTCGGGACTGGTGGTTCCTGTCAATGATTTGGTAGAAAGCACTAACGGTGGAATGGTAGACGTAGTCACAGAGAGATCGGGTTGTTTAGCTCGAGAAGGTCTTTTTCTCTTCGGTCGTGATAAAGAAGTCTGATACATTTGTTTCAGACTCCTTAACTCAGCTAAAATATCTAAAAGTACCGTAGTGACTTTTTGATTTTCACTATTTTCTTTCTGTCCTTGGTCTTCTTTCTTCTCTGCAGCTGATGTTAGTGTTTCTTCCTGGTGTTTCCTTCTTGCTTCTTCTTCCTGCTGTTGTATACGAAAAGCTTGTTCTTTTACTTTCTGTTGTTTTAAAAATCGCTCCAATTCTTCTTTTTGTCTTTGCTTAAAATCATCGACGTGTACATAAGAAGATACAGAAAGCAACGAAGGTTCCGGAATAAACTCTTGTGATGTTAAAAAATCCACAATATCCCAGTTAAAATCCACTTCTTCTGGATGTAGATTTGTCATGACTTTAGTAGTCACTGTTGACTCATGACTTGCTGACTCTACTCCTGGCTCACTCCAATTCATCGTCTTCTTACTGTCAGCCATTATTGACAACTCTGTTTCATCGATTGACTGCGCACAGACACTAGTACCTCTATATAGAAAAGGTGACGTCACAGACTGCTCTCTTCCGATTGGATGGCTGTGTCTGACTTTTGAAACGCACGTTTGGATTGGTCGATACACTCAATCCGTTTCGATCCGCTCTTCCCCTATAAATAACCGCAGTACACGGCATTCACTTCACCTGTTCTCATCACAAGATGTGGACTAACATTGAATCGTCAACCCTTGTGTCTAGTATGCAATTTCGGACTGACATACCCATGTATGTCAGATCAGCGTGGAGTGTCATTCATATGACGGAGACAGCCTTTTGGAAGAGAAGGGTATACGTAGAAAGACAAGGTTGTTTGAAGAGAGTTCTCTTCTATGGACCCCTAGTAAGGAGAAGATTAAGGAAGAGAAGAAGATCTGTGAGATGCCCTCTATGTTAACAAAATACTTTTAACATTACACATAACGGTCCTTTTCAGGGCCACTCATAAATCTCGAAAAGATAGTAGCTTTCTATTGCCGCCATTTTTTTTCCTTGTCCCTCTACAGTCCCCTCTACCTATACCAATCCTATTTCCCATGTTTCATTTTCCCTTGTCCCTATACAGTCCCACCCTGTTCTATTGTTTTCTTGTCCCTATACAGTCCCACCATGTTCAATTTCCCTTGTTCCCCTAGTATCCCAAGCTGTTTTGCCCCATAGTATCCCAAGCTGTTTTTGACTGGATTTCCCATTGTCCCCATAAATCTTGTCCCTATAGTATCCCAAGCTGTTTTTGACTGGATTTCCCATTGTCCCCCTATCGTCCCCTATTACTACTCATGAGCCTCATGATTCAAAACCCAGGAGGCACATATTCTGTCTCAGGTCACACTTGACAGTTTTTGTTATTGCAAACTGAATCCGACGATAACCTATTGCAGAAAAAATGATAATGCTATTACATTAAGGAGACAAAACCCCACTAATTGCAATTCATTAATTAAAAATAATGAATTTCGTTGAAAGGATGCTGGTCAAAGATTCTGAATGAGGTATTAAGGTTTAATCTTTATGCAACTTCTGGCTATTATACTGAACCAACACTGCCACAAACCTCTCTTTGTTGGATTCACTTGTTACAGGAAAGAGCCATTTTTTAAATATTTTCCTGTGACAAGACAACTAAACGAATCAGTATGTGCCATATGCATGGATAAAGTTCACAAGCACTGTAACAAATTAGCATTTTTTTCATCACCTCTCAACCATACAGATTTTTAGATATTTTCTTCTGTAGCAGACAAACGTAGATACGTAAGCCAAGTCGGCTGCTTATTTGCAGAGCAAGGTACGCATTTGATCTCAGATGTTAGTCTAACTCGACAGGCAGTCACCACCAAGCCAACCCATTTCAATGCCTCACTCAAAGTTACACATATACAAACAAGCGGATATTACTATGACCACGCTTGCTGTTGTCATTGTTGTTGAGCTTAACATCATTTCTCAGCTCAAAGATAGGCTATAGTTGGTGGCCAATAGGATTGGCGGAGGAAGAAATCGGTAAAAAAACAAGAAAAAACCACCGACCTAAGAGAAGCTGCCAAGTTTCCTCAAAAAACCGAATAGTCGTACCTAAGATGGCAGTGATCCGGAACGGTGCGATCTTTAGATCACAACGGTTAGGCTTCAAGATAATGCGATAAAGGCATTTGAGAACAAAATGTTTTAACAAACAATAATTTGATTCAGATGTAAATATTTTTCAAGAAGATTTTAGTATAATCATTCAGACACAAAGGCTATTATATATTATGGAATTGTTCTTAAAATGTTCTGGAGCTAAGAGCTGTGGTAGAAACATATACATTATGGTAGCTGGTAACCATCTTTTAAAAATTGATCAAATTCATTTATGTAGGACAAACTTTGATCTTTATATCAATATGCTTAAGTGGTAATCACACACACACACACACACACACAGACACACACACTAACACACACACATGTATACCTGCCAGTTTATTTGCAACTCCCAAACAATTTAAGTTAAAAAAACGAAATGGACAAATGAGATGAAAGAAGAACATTACTTAGTTTATTTATAATTTTAATTTCAAACCTCATTATCCCCAGGTGGGTTCTAAGACAGTTATTGTCTGCGCGTTTCTGCTCGCCAGTCATTTCCAATTCCTGAACTAGTACATTTCCAGCGGAGAGACGTATGAACAGCTACATATGTATGTCGAGTCCCAATACAATGAGTATGTCCAGTTGAGTACCCAAGAATGTAGTTCCAATTGAGATATAGAAGGTGAAGCGAGATATCTATAATTAACCAGAAAACACATACGTACATGTCATCTTCGTGTCGAGTATTCCGGTTAATATATATATAATATATATATATATATATATATATATATATATATATATATATATATATATATATATATATATATATATATATATATATATATATATATATATATATATACTAGTTTTACGTGGGTTGTGGGATTTCATCCCCAAAGTGGTGTTACGGGAAAGCAGTGTTCTAATGTAAATTTCATACCAAACGTTATTAATATTAGTGCCTTCTCTCATACAATATCTATATATATGTTCAAATTCAATATGTATACTTATTTGTTAACCCTATTCATGTTTTACTTAGCGGGCAGGTATATAAATCTTGTGGGCAGTTTTGACTTTTGATTACTCAATACCTAGTGCTATACATAGCATTCTTCCCACTAGAATGAAATGTATACAAATTCTGCCCACATACACAGTGCATTTAATCAAAGTTTAGACTACTGACGACGTGATATTTTGATACCTTAGATGATCTATTATACATGTAGTCTGAAATATTTATTCCTCACGTTAACATAATTAGGTGAGGAGTACGATGATTCTTTCAGCTTCTTGTAACTTCTTAGAAAGTGATACATAACACAAACAATGTTATATGTTATCCATCTGACCTTCATGAACTTATTGGGATGACATAATCTTAATTCCGATAACAACCAAATCAAAATATATTTTAAAATCTAAAGAGATCAGCCATACTTGGAATATTTTTAGGCAAATTGTGTTTGTGATGGCTATTTGCAACCATTCAGCAATCAGGTAGAAAAACATGTTTACATCTCAAGATAATGCAATGGTAAAAGTAAAACAAAGAATTGAAGGAAATATTTATCATTACATAATCTACAAATTATTTTTGGTCTCATTGAAATGCAAGTCAGATAAATAATTTTAACATCTTCAAACAATCACACTATTTAATGTTTTCAAATTTTCAGGCAAAGTTTGATCTGATGTATTCTAGTGGATACTTATTATTGCCACCATATCAAGCACTTATCTTTTAATTTAAAAAGTCAGGGTGGGGAGTGGGGGTGAGTGCCCGAGTGGCCGCCATGTATAGCCAATGGTATGCATAAAATGGCATTAATCCTAACAATAATTTTTGGGAGGTGTCGGGGTGAGGATGCGGTACGCACCAGATATATAGCTGAATAGATGCACCTTCCACCAACTTTGCCTCCCAAAATATAAAAGTGTTTTATGTGTGTTTCTATCCCCCGTAGGTATGTATATCTGTACTTTTTATAAAAAGAATTTTGCACAAAAGTTTGTTTGTGAGAATTGTGTGGGGTATTTATGCCCCAGTGCTATCTAAAGGGTGGGGCCCCCAAGTGCCGAGTTTTCTAAAGCGCTCTCCGTTACGGATCACTTCCATCTCACCTCTGCGTGGATTCGAGTATCCGATTCGGTTAATGTAGTTATGTGAGAAAGCTTGCCAGTAGCTTCTCATGGGACGGTGCTTCTTTCCGGGGGTGGGGTGGGGGGTCCCTAGTTCTTCCTCCACCAATAATACTGTCCGCCATGTATAGCCTATCATGTTCTGAAATATGGCGTTAAACCCTAGTACAACAACACCAATCTAAAGGGTAATTCTTGTGATCTCGGTTTAATTACTAGTCAGGTTCCATCTACCTTTGTTTTTAATAGTGACCTACACCAAGGGTCTTCTATCTCGTATCTGTGTTATTTATTTGCCATATAAGGTATGAGTGATATGTATTTGTGTGCAAGAACGGCATATTCTCTCAAAATATATCCCCGGTTGTCCTCTCATAATATTATATAAGGTGACATTACATGGTCCAGCTTGATTTTAGTTATTTTCCAATTTTTAACTTGGCTGAGATATGGTGTGTTGTATATAAGTTGAAATAAATGCTACGTGCTTTAAGTGCGTGATCATGTGTGTCGTTTCTCATATATGATTAGTGTTGACATGTAAGGTGGGCTCACATTGAATAAGTGCTTTAAGTGCGTGATCATGTGTGTCGTTTCTCATATATTATTAGTGTTGACATGTAAGGTGGGCTCACATTGAATAAGTGCTTTAAGTGCGTGATCATGTGTGTCGTTTCTCATATATGATTAGTGTTGACATGTAAGGTGGGCTCACATTGAATAAGTGCTTTAAGTGTGTTATCATGTGTGTCGTTTCTCATATATTATTAGTGTTGACATGTAAGGTGGGCTCACATTGAATAAGTGCTTTAAGTGCGTGATCATGTGTGTCGTTTCTCATATATTATTAGTGTTGACATGTAAGGTGGGCTCACATTGAATAAGTGCTTTAAGTGCGTAATCATGTGTGTCGTTTCTCATATATTATTAGTGTTGACATGTAAGGTGGGCTCACATTGAATAAGTGCTTTAAGTGTGTTATCATGTGTGTCGTTTCTCATATATTATTAGTGTTGACATGTAAGGTGGGCTCACATTGAATAAGTGCTTTAAGTGCGTAATCATGTGTGTCGTTTCTCATATATTATTAGTGTTGACATGTAAGGTGGGCTCACATTGAATAAGTGCTTTAAGTGTGTTATCATGTGTGTCGTTTCTCATATATTATTAGTGTTGACATGTAAGGTGGGCTCATATTGAATAAGTGCTTTAAGTGCGTAATCATGTGTGTCGTTTCTCATATATTGTTAGTGTTGACATGTAAGGTGGGCTCACATTGAATAAGTGCTTTAAGTGCGTGATCATATGTGTCGTTTCTCATATATGATTAGTGTTGACATGTAAGGTGGGCTCACATTGAATAAGTGCTTTAAGTGTGTTATCATGTGTGTCGTTTCTCATATATTATTAGTGTTGACATGTAAGGTGGGCTCACATTGAATAAGTGCTTTAAGTGTGTTATCATGTGTGTCGTTTCTCATATATTATTAGTGTTGACATGTAAGGTGGGCTCACATTGAATAAGTGCTTTAAGTGCGTGATCATATGTGTCGTTTCTCATATATGATTAGTGTTGACATGTAAGGTGGGCTCACATTGAATAAGTGCTTTAAGTGTGTTATCATGTGTGTCGTTTCTCATATATTATTAGTGTTGACATGTAAGGTGGGCTCACATTGAATAAGTGCTTTAAGTGTGTTATCATGTGTGTCGTTTCTCATATATTATTAGTGTTGACATGTAAGGTGGGCTCACATTGAATAAGTGCTTTAAGTGTGTTATCATGTGTGTCGTTTCTCATATATTATTAGTGTTGACATGCAAGGTGGGCTCACATTGAATAAGTGCTTTAAGTGCGTGATCATAAGTGTCGTTTCTCATATATGATTAGTGTTGACATGTAAGGTGGGCTCACATTGAATAAGTGCTTTAAGTGTGTTATCATGTGTGTCGTTTCTCATATATTATTAGTGTTGACATGTAAGGTGGGCTCACATTGAATAAGTGCTTTAAGTGTGTTATCATGTGTGTCGTTTCTCATATATTATTAGTGTTGACATGTAAGGTGGGCTCACATTGAATAAGTGCTTTAAGTGTGTTATCATGTGTGTCGTTTCTCATATATTATTAGTGTTGACATGTAAGGTGGGCTCACATTGAATAAGTGCTTTAAGTGTGTTATCATGTGTGTCGTTTCTCAAATATTATTAGTGTTGACATGTAAGGTGGGCTCACATTGAATAAGTGCTTTAAGTGCGTAATCATGTGTGTCGTTTCTCATATATTATTAGTGTTGACATGTAAGGTGGGCTCACATTGAATAAGTGCTTTAAGTGTGTTATCATGTGTGTCGTTTCTCATATATTATTAGTGTTGACATGTAAGGTGGGCTCATATTGAATAAGTGCTTTAAGTGCGTAATCATGTGTGTCGTTTCTCATATATTATTAGTGTTGACATGTAAGGTGGGCTCACATTGAATAAGTGCTTTAAGTGTGTTATCATGTGTGTCGTTTCTCATATATTATTAGTGTTGACATGTAAGGTGGGCTCACATTGAATAAGTGCTTTAAGTGTGTTATCATGTGTGTCGTTTCTCATATATTATTAGTGTTGACATGTAAGGTGGGCTCACATTGAATAAGTGCTTTAAGTGCGTGATCATATGTGTCGTTTCTCATATATGATTAGTGTTGACATGTAAGGTGGGCTCACATTGAATAAGTGCTTTAAGTGTGTTATCATGTGTGTCGTTTCTCATATATTATTAGTGTTGACATGTAAGGTGGGCTCACATTGAATAAGTGCTTTAAGTGTGTTATCATGTGTGTCGTTTCTCATATATTATTAGTGTTGACATGTAAGGTGGGCTCACATTGAATAAGTGCTTTAAGTGCGTGATCATGTGTGTCGTTTCTCATATATTATTAGTGTTGACATGTAAGGTGGGCTCACATTGAATAAGTGCTTTAAGTGCGTAATCATGTGTGTCGTTTCTCATATATTATTAGTGTTGACATGTAAGGTGTGTCTCACTATTGAATAGAGTGCTTTAAGTGCTGTTATCATGTGTGTCGTTTCTCATATATTATTAGTGTTCACATGTAAGTGGGCTCACATTGAATAATGCTTTAAGTGCAGTAATCATGTGTTGTAGGGGGGGGGTTGGGGGGGTTTTTTGGGGGGGCGTTCTCATATAAGTTATTAGTGTTGACATGTAAGGTGGCTCACCGTTTCTCATATATTATTAGTGTTGACATGTAAGGTGGGCTCATATTGAATAAGTGCTTTAAGTGCGTAATCATGTGTGTCGTTTCTCATATATTATTAGTGTTGACATGTAAGGTGGGCTCACATTGAATAAGTGCTTTAAGTGCGTGATCATATGTGTCGTTTCTCATATATGATCAGTGTTGACATGTAAGGTGGGCTCACATTGAATAAGTGCTTTAAGTGTGTTATCATGTGTGTCGTTTCTCATATATTATTAGTGTTGACATGCAAGGTGGGCTCACATTGAATAAGTGCTTTAAGTGCGTGATCATAAGTGTCGTTTCTCATATATGATTAGTGTTGACATGTAAGGTGGGCTCACATTGAATAAGTGCTTTAAGTGTGTTATCATGTGTGTCGTTTCTCATATATTATTAGTGTTGACATGTAAGGTGGGCTCACATTGAATAAGTGCTTTAAGTGTGTTATCATGTGTGTCGTTTCTCATATATTATTAGTGTTGACATGTAAGGTGGGCTCACATTGAATAAGTGCTTTAAGTGATTTATCATGTGTGTCGTTTCTCATATATTATTAGTGTTGACATGTAAGGTGGGCTCACATTGAATAAGTGCTTTAAGTATGTTATCATGTGTGTCGTTTCTCATATATTATTAGTGTTGACATGTAAGGTGGGCTCCCATTGAATAAGTGCTTTAAGTGTGTTATCATGTGTGTCGTTTCTCATATATTATTAGTGTTGACATGTAAGGTGGGCTCACATTGAATAAGTGCTTTAAGTGTGTTATCATGTGTGTCGTTTCTCATATATTATTAGTGTTGACATGTAAGGTGGGCTCATATTGAATAAGTGCTTTAAGTGCGTAATCATGTGTGTCGTTTCTCATATATTATTAGTGTTGACATGTAAGGTGGGCTCACATTGAATAAGTGCTGTAAGTGCGTGATCATATGTGTCGTTTCTCATATATGATTAGTGTTGACATGTAAGGTGGGCTCACATTGAATAAGTGCTTTAAGTGTGTTATCATGTGTGTCGTTTCTCATATATTATTAGTGTTGACATGTAAGGTGGGCTCACATTGAATAAGTGCTTTAAGTGTGTTATCATGTGTGTCGTTTCTCATATATTATTAGTGTTGACATGTAAGGTGGGCTCACATTGAATAAGTGCTTTAAGTGCGTGATCATATGTGTCGTTTCTCATGTATGATTAGTGTTGACATGTAAGGTGGGCTCACATTGAATAAGTGCTTTAAGTGTGTTATTATGTGTGTCGTTTCTCATATATTATTAGTGTTGACATGTAAGGTGGGCTCACATTGAATAAGTGCTTTAAGTGTGTTATCATGTGTGTCGTTTCTCATATATTATTAGTGTTGACATGTAAGGTGGGCTCACATTGAATAAGTGCTTTAAGTGTGTTATCATGTGTGTCGTTTCTCATATATTATTAGTGTTGACATGCAAGGTGGGCTCACATTGAATAAGTGCTTTAAGTGCGTGATCATAAGTGTCGTTTCTCATATATGATTAGTGTTGACATGTAAGGTGGGCTCACATTGAATAAGTGCTTTAAGTGTGTTATCATGTGTGTCGTTTCTCATATATTATTAGTGTTGACATGTAAGGTGGGCTCACATTGAATAAGTGCTTTAAGTGTGTTATCATGTGTGTCGTTTCTCATATATTATTAGTGTTGACATGTAAGGTGGGCTCACATTGAATAAGTGCTTTAAGTGTGTTATCATGTGTGTCGTTTCTCATATATTATTAGTGTTGACATGTAAGGTGGGCTCACATTGAATAAGTGCTTTAAGTGTGTTATCATGTGTGTCGTTTCTCATATATTATTAGTGTTGACATGTAAGGTGGGCTCACATTGAATAAGTGCTTTAAGTGTGTTATCATGTGTGTCGTTTCTCATATATTATTAGTGTTGACATGTAAGGTGGGCTCACATTGAATAAGTGCTTTAAGTGTGTTATCATGTGTGTCGTTTCTCATATATTATTAGTGTTGACATGTAAGGTGGGCTCACATTGAATAAGTGCTTTAAGTGCGTGATC